>JASANE010007844.1:0-32577 GCA_030248225.1 Trileptium ribeirensis
TTGATTTAAATCACATTGATAAAACAACGCAACATAACGTAATGTTGCTCTTGCCATTCAGATTGAAAACTAACCGATTTGGTCGTCAGCACCGACTGCGTCGTGATCGTATATGGCAAACACCAGCGTTTTAGAAGCAACTTCATTGAAGACAATTTTTTGAAACGAAAATGTCTCGTTGAAGACCGGATTAAGCGTCTTTTTATGCTTTTTTGTATCGAATTTTTTCTTTTTATCCGGAAGAATGTAGACACGACAGTACGGATCCGACGTTCCGCCGATATCCATAGCTGGCAATTCCTCTGCTTGAATTACAGTAATATTGAGGGTTGATTTTTCGAAATTATAGTCGAGTTTAAATTCAAGCCGACCGAACGTTTCTTCTTCTGGTTTTGCTTCTTCTTCGCCTTCGCCCTCTTTGCCCTCTTCACCCTTCTTGCCACCAGCAGCACCGCCTTTTCCACCTCCAGCACCGGCACCGGCAGTATCGGTGGTCTCTTCGTTTTCCGCATCCTTGCCACCGATACCAGGGATTATACCGCCTGGGATTTGGGACTGAACCTGGCTGCTCACTTGCGAAACAGCACTTGAACCGAGTTCGTACGCCTCGGTTGCAGCAGCTAATGCTTTGCTGAATAGACCAGCCATTGCGTATTAGGCTATAGTTCTGCCTTATTTTTTTCCGTTTTATGCTAATTTATATTTATTACTAAAGCTTGGTTAATAAATAGTAATTAATAAATTTGATTGATGTTTCTGGTGCAGTTAGACAATTACCAATACATGCCAGACGTCACCGTTTTAATTGTTAGTGTCATATTAAAAAACAACAACGGAGAATTCTAAAGGAAACAAATTTATTGATTTTATATACGAAAACAGACAAGGTGATAAAAGGTCTTTATATTTTTACCAAGTGTGGATACCAAATAAGAACAAATTTGTAGTAAAACAGAAAATTATAACAACATATAGTCAAGATAAAGTAATTCATTGAGCTACGGCTAAATCTGAGTTTCGATGGTTCAATTGAATTTATACGAAACAGGAGAATGTGATAAAAGGCCTTTATATTTTTACCAAGTGTGGATACCAAATAAGAACAAATTTGTAGTAAAACAGAAAATTATAACAACATAAAGTCAAGATAAAGTAATTCATTGAGCTACGGCTAAATCTGAGTTTCGATGGTTCAATTGAATTTATACGAAACAGGAGAAGGTGATAAAAGGCCTTTATATTTTTACCAAGTGTGGATACCAAATAAGAACAAATTTGTAGTAAAACAGAAAATTATAACAACATAAAGT
This sequence comes from Trileptium ribeirensis, assembly GCA_030248225.1. NCBI lineage: Eukaryota > Metazoa > Nematoda > Enoplea > Enoplida > Thoracostomopsidae > Trileptium > Trileptium ribeirensis. The sequence goes on from JASANE010007844.1 coordinate 1,311, forward strand.
CAAGATAAAGTAATTCATTGAGCTACGGCTAAATCTGAGTTTCGATGGTTCAATTGAATTTATACGAAACAGGAGAAGGTGATAAAAGGCCTTTATATTTTTACCAAGTGTGGATACCAAATAAGAACAAATTTGTAGTAAAACAGAAAATATTAACAACATAAAGTCAAGATAAAGTAATTCATTGAGCTACGGCTAAATCTGAGTTTCGATGGTTCAATTGAATTTATACGAAACAGGAGAAGGTGATAAAAGGCCTTTATATTTTTACCAAGTGTGAATACCAAATAAGAACAAATTTGTAGTAAAACAGAAAATTATAACAACATATAGTCAAGATAAAGTAATTCATTGAGCTACGGCTAAATCTGAGTTTCGATGGTTCAATTGAATTTATACGAAACAGGAGAAGGTGATAAAAGGCCTTTATATTTTTACCAAGTGTGGATACCAAATAAGAACAAATTTGTAGTAAAACAGAAAATTATAACAACATAAAGTCAAGATAAAGTAACTCATTGAGCTACGGCTAAATCTGAGTTTCGATGGTTCAATTGAATTTATACGAAACAGGAGAAGGTGATAAAAGGTCTTTATATTTTTACCAAGTGTGGATACCAAATAAGAACAAATTTGTAGTAAAACAGAAAATTATAACAACATAAAGTCAAGATAAAGTAATTCATTGAGCTACGGCTAAATCTGAATTTCGAAGGTTCAATTGAATTTATACGAAACAGGAGAAGGTGATAAAAGGCCTTTATATTTTTACCAAGTGTGGATACCAAATAAGAACAAATTTGTAGTAAAACAGAAAATTATAACAACATAAAGTCAAGATAAAGTAATTCATTGAGCTACGGCTAAATCTGAGTTTCGATGGTTCAATTGAATTTATACGAAACAGGAGAAGGTGATAAAAGGCCTTTATATTTTTACCAAGTGTGGATACCAAATAAGAACAAATTTGTAGTAAAACAGAAAATTATAACAACATAAAGTCAAGATAAAGTAATTCATTGAGCTACAGCTAAATCTGAGTTTCGATGGTTCAATTGAATTTATACGAAACAGGAGAAGGTGATAAAAGGTCTTTATATTTTTACCAAGTGTGGATACCAAATAAGAACAAATTTGTAGTAAAACAGAAAATTATAACAACATAAAGTCAAGATAAAGTAATTCATTGAGCTACGGCTAAATCTGAGTTTCGATGGTTCAATTGAATTTATACGAAACAGGAGAAGGTGATAAAAGGCCTTTATATTTTTACCAAGTGTGGATGCCAAATAAGAACAAATTTGTAGTAAAACAGAAAATTATAACAACATAAAGTCAAGATAAAGTAATTCATTGAGCTACGGCTAAATCTGAGTTTCGATGGTTCAATTGAATTTATACGAAACAGGAGAAGGTGATAAAAGGCCTTTATATTTTTACCAAGTGTGGATACCAAATAAGAACAAATTTGTAGTAAAACAGAAAATTATAACAACATGTCAAGATAAAGTAATTCATTGAGCTACGGCTAAATCTGAGTTTCGATGGTTCAATTGAATTTATACGAAACAGGAGAATGTGATAAAAGGCCTTTATATTTTTACCAAGTGTGGATACCAAATAAGAACAAATTTGTAGTAAAACAGAAAATTATAACAACATAAAGTCAAGATAACGTAATGCATTGAGCTACGGCGAAATCTGAGTTTCTATGGTTCAATTGTATTTTAAAGAATTTGTGAAGACCATGAGTTGAAGAGATTGTGCAAAATATCTAAAAACTTTTGGTCCATTACTAACTGTAGAATGCTGACATGTTATTCTCAGCATTTTAATTGGTGGTCTGATGTAATCAGTAATTTTATGGATGCTGTCCGCTTTTTATACCTCCGATGTAAATTTCAGGAACAAACAAAATCATAGAAGAAACAAAGTGTTCCCTTTAATTAAACGATCACGTTAAGTAGGACAGTGCGAGTGGTAACTTTTCCGTTCTCAAAATCAGTTTTTATGGCCGAATCTAGCTCCAGGCATCAATAGACAGAAAACAAAAACTTGTCATATGCTTTGTGCCGCAAAATTGAATGCAGAGGCGAACACTGTGCGTCTACGTGACTTTATACTTCATCTATTTTCCGTTCTTAAATTTAACTGTCAATACAGTAAATGTTCGAGACGGTAGGCAATTAGATGAAATTTATAGAGCCTTTAAAATGGTAAAACTGTCCAGTGGAAATAGATCTAAAACAGATTCATTTGTTTGCGCAACGGCATAGCATAAAATGCATGTTGAGTGAAATCATATAAATGGATGGAATCTCATTAGATTATCAAAGTTTGGTTTTCGACTATGGAGTTGTTATCGCAGAGTTATCCGTTCACAGAAATATTAAAAATATTAAATTCAAATATTCCAAATTAAAAAATAGTTATTTTTTAGAATATAAGCAAAAATTTATTTGATTTTAAACAGTCACGCTCCTTAACTCGTTCAACAACATATGCAATAGCAGCTAATTTCTTTAACAACTTATAGGCCGCACAGAGACATAGCTGCAATTTAGAAAGCATATATAACGGCAATGCATGCTTTCAAATCAAATCGCCACTGCGAATGTTTTGTAATGATTTAAAAACGATTGCATGCGCAAGAATGGATCCTGATACGAATTTCTTGGCCCTTTTTCCATAGCCTAGTGACATAAGGCAACCCTTCGACAATTTTTGATAGCGGATTCTTCGCTAGCGATCTCTCGCTGCCCAGGGTTCACGACAAGGACGTGATCCGCATTCGCAGCCCACCTCCTACTGCCCAACCAACCACCCAAATGGAGGCTCGCCGACATTCAGGGACGGTGACCGCCCCGTGCCCAGGACAGGAATTTGTAGCGTCCTAAAGATACCGTATTTTTTGCACTTCTGCAGGGCCTAGTAAAGGAAGCCTCCTTGTCGGCTGCAGCGCCCAGAACTGCTTAGTGACTTCTACATTGCCCAGTAAAGGGAACCGCCTAGTTTCTTCAGCTGAACTCTGTTGGACCTACTGTTAACAACGTGACAAACGACCCACACCAGTCGATGCACGACTCACTGTGACCCATCAAACATGGCGACCCACACGACTCATGAACGACGCGCTGACCCACACTCCATTTCTGGTCCCAAAACAAAATATTTAACGCCATGAGTGGTTATTCTTGCAAGTGGAGCATTGCTCGGTACTCGGGGTTGTGCTATTTTGCGAGTACTTTCCGAAACCTGCGGGTACCCGCGGGTACCCGTACCCGCGAGTTACGCGCTACCAGCGCGCTCAACATTTGATTCCGTACCCGGTCCGACCCGCGAGTACCCACGGGTACCCGTACCCGCGCACAGCTCTGTGTTGAGAAATATGTGCGCTATTTGCAAGTATAAAAATAGTTACTATTGAAATAACTATCGTGGCTCCTGAATATAGCCGTCGATCAAAAAGTTACCTCGATGCAAACGGTACTAATGCTCCAATCCCGCAAAAGAACTAGATTGAGAACTTGAGTAGCTCTCTATGAATACATACTTAAACTCTCGGAGTTTTTATTGAACCTTAGAACTAAAAACATTGGCATTTACCCAATTGTGTTTATGAGACTACCGGGTATTTTTTAATGGCGTTAGCCACGTAATTTCGTAGATAACGCGCATTGTGCGGTGCCGTTTACTCACATGACGGCACTGGGGATTTTGTCAGTTGTTGACGCTTTGTGTTATCTTTAATATCACATGCTTTGTCCTATTATTAATTATTGTACCTCAAAGGATATATCTTCAGTTAAAATATGCACTAACATTTCTGCCAATATAACTTGAGGCGTCTTAATCGTTTATCCCGCTGCTGATCAGGAAAAGGTAAGACCAGGTCGGCGGGAGTGTTGTTGAAGCCATGAATACTGAATATGCCACGCAGAGTGTGTCTCGCTTGCTCGAAACGCCCTCTCTTCTGATTTAAGAAAGACTACTTCTGCGTAACCATAGTTCTGCCTTAGTGAATCTCGTTACCGGTGGCGTACGATTGATTACGCTTAATTGATTATGATTTAGCGCACTAAATCATATACATTTACTGTGATTATTAGAGCTAAAATTCAAATAAGTATTATTCGAGCTAATCGGTACCATGCATGCCGGTCTTCAATATTGTAAATAACAGGAAACGTCAAACATCGATGATTTTAAATAAAAAAACTAAAAATTAATAAAAAATCAAAATTAGAAATTTGCTAAACGTTGTGTCTTCTTTCAATATTGGCACATGGTTTTGGCTAATTTGTTTGTTAATACGGCACAAAACAGAATTACGTAATTCCGAATGGTCTGTGTCCGTTTTTTATGTTGTTATTGTTATTATTATTGATATAACCAAAGCCCGCAACAGCTACTATAATACACTTTGTAAGTATCAAATCAGCATCATTCAATGTTTTAATTATTCATTTCGATGCTTTCGCTGTAATGCACTTCCGAGCACGGTTTCCTTGAGGTCATCTCATCTAATGACGCTTAAAAGCTAGCATGTTAGCTTTCATTGACGACGATTTACAAACTGAATTGCGACATAATCTCATATATAAATGTAAAAATGTCAGCGGTTTAACAGATTCCGTGGTATTTTGATTTGTACAATAGCCTATTCATAACTTTTAAATAAAAACGAAAAAACCAAAAACATATTTAATTGTTTAGGCAATGTATAACCGTTGAAAACAAGGGTTTTTCTTTGACTGTATGATTGCAGTCATTGAATCAATAACCGCGACTGACAAGTATAGGGTATCAACGTTGTATCTTATACTTATAAAATAACGCGCAATCAGTGAAACAGCATTTTGCTGCGGGGCTTTTTCAATTAATTTTGCTTTCTATATTTTGTATAATTATTGAATTTTTGCTAGGACCGTTGGGACTTGAAGTTTTTTCTTAGATCTAGGTGCTCAGGGATATGGCGTGATATTACAATGTTTAATTCAAATTAGGACGTGGAAGTGTGTCAAACAAGGAACTACATATGTTCTCTTTTTCACGATAACCACTGTGTAAGTCCACTCATATATATATACTAGTCTAGTCGATATATTGTACCAGCCTGCCTAAGCAGCTACATTTACAGCGCATTAAGACCAATTCTAGGTCTGACTGTACATAGGCAGTCGGAGTAATATTGTCATGGTTTAAATGTTAAATGTGTCTTTCACCAACACGGGCGCGTGTTGAAAGACTTATAAATATATACTGTCTCTTAGTTTTATCTGCAATTATTTTTGCCGAATAAGTCCAGACATTATCAAATTACAGAGGATGGCAGCAATATTGTTTCCATTTTGACCACCTTAATTAGCAGTTTATTTTGACCCGTAATCAACCGTATAAATGCCGTGATTCGGTTATGATGTCCCTAACGTTTGTATCCCATATACCTCGAATAAGACGGGAGACATCTTCGACATCGAAGTTTCTTAGACATCCGATGATTTTCATAAAAAATTTTTATGGGTTGGGGCTTGCTTGCTTGCTAGATTGGGGTGCTGCCAGTTTCCATGGTATCAAAGATACCGTGTCTTCTTTGTGGTTCTATTCACGGTATGCGACATGCCATCCTGTGAACGTGCATATTTTCTAGATAGAAATATTGAAATTAAAAAAACTGAACACAATTGAATAATACACCCCATTAGATATAGACAGTGCGTCTTTGCTATAATACGCGAAAAATCAGCTAACGGTGTGTGCGACACCGTAAAGAAAAATGTATGTCGTTGCGTTGGGTGTGTCGTATACACTCAGGAATTGATATACGGTATTGGTGTCACGCTGACTGTTTGTACGATAGGATCGTGATAACACTGGGCCAAAAGTTCCAAACAGCTTGGACGTTACGGTCTGAGGGGCGTAAAAGAGCAATACGTTTGATATATACCTATAACATACCTATATAACCCTAATACAAATGCGCTATAAATATTACGTCAACATCAATCGAACCATTATCAAATTAAAAATAAAATATATAATGCGATATTAACATTTGATTTAATTTACAGTTAAAACAGCGACTTTGATATATCATTCATCATTTAAAAGCGTAAAAGCGTAGCTGGACTGTTGTGATTATAAGGTTTACTAAGTGATGGTTTAAACGTTGAAAAGATTGAGAGAGATCGGTCCACCCATAATAAATTTTCAAACTAAAACAAATATTAATTTCAAGTTTTTGTGTTTGGGTTAGACGGCGATTATAAATTCCTAGTTCACAATTTGAGAGCGATTTTCCACTGAGATGAACACTATGGGCATAGTAAATGAGGTCTTACATAAATTTTGCAAACACATACACTTTAAGATTAGTCAAGGGTAATGCCATACATCATAATCGTTTTAAATTTGAAAAAGTTTGGCTAAACGATTGCATTTAGTTTTCAGTTCAGGATAACGATATAACACTGGACACTATTGCATGTTCAGAATTGTTTAATGGTAAAATTTAGAAGCAGACTGTGTTTTATCCGCATTAAATCGCAGCATGGCTAAAGCAGATGATGTTACAAAAACAGTTTATCCAAATTATTGCATGTTGGTTGTGATAAAAGATTATGTTTCTGGTTTTGGTGCAGTTCATAGACATTTTTATGATAGTCCTGTACAGTTGCATGAAGTGCTAAACTGAAAAAAATGACGCTCACTCAGAATAGTATTACTAATAATTATCGTGAAAAATAAAATATGATGTTTCATTTTGAACCAAGCCGACATACGCAAACGGCTTAAAGTCTATGCAAAACGTTTCCAAGTTTCAACATTTTCTACTACATCCTAATCTATAAACTAACGAAATAAAATTATTTGTATTATCTATTTATTTTACAGCAATAAAAGATCATACAGATTTTTTGCGCATAAATCATTATTGTATAATTATGAAACCAAAATGTTATGATAGTGCAAGCGAATCGAGCTTTTTGGTCCAGCGTAGAAAACGCACAACTAGACATAACAATTACACTGGTTTGGGCCAAAATGTAATGCATGCCATTCCTCGGTATACTAAGCCTTAGCCTAAGCTTAGGTCTTTATAAGAGACATACACAAAGCCTAAGACTAAGTCGGGGGACTCCTGCCCCCGAACCCTCTGCTCCAAGCCGTTCTTTTTTCTAATGATATAACGTATTGCCTCTTTAACGTTACTTGGGCCATGGTTTGGACAAAGTGGAAAGACGGAAAAATTTGTGACCAGAATTATAGATATCACGTGGTATGATATAGTCAAAGAACATGTTGTTTGCGTACCGCCAGCTATCAAAAATAGAAAAACTGTCTATAATTATAACACTCAGCATATCAGGAACTAATTGGAATTGTGTACAAAATGAGCTTGAGACGACGTTCAGTAAGAGGTACTTTCCGAACGAACCCAGTATAGCGAATTATGTTTGAAAAACGATGGTTCCCGTGGCAACGTGAAACAAATCGGTGCTAATTGCTTAAAGGCTTTGGTTCGTTTACCAGAAGTTAAAGCTTAGTAATACTTACAGCCAACGTCGTTTAACCAAAATTAAACTATCGTGTTTTGTGTGTGACTACTCTTCTTTAGATTTAGTCTAACTCCTTTTGACAGGTGAAAGGCGAAAGATAATTAATTCTTTATTCTACACATATAGTTTTGATGTTTATTTTGGTTAACATAACAAACTCGCTTTTGAAAACTTAGCTTCAAGACAGAGTTTGTGATTATTTTTTCATAAGAGAAAGGTGTTGCAGCGGTTTTCATGGTTGAGTGTTTGTGCCGATCCCAAAGTCCAACAGCGTATTGAACCAGAGAAAATTCTTGCCTTCCAAATCTTACATTAACAGTACCAGTTACATTGGTTTGTTTGTCGCAGACATTTGAAATAACTGCGAGCTTAGTTGGATATCGAACCAAGGACCTGTCCGCTACAACACAACCTTGTTGGCCGTTAGTAAAACAATAATGGATTTGTTCAAATTGCTTTGCATATTTAATAGAGTACATATTATTCTTAAAATGTAAGTCACGGTAAGATTTTATAGTACTGTGGAATTTAGACTTGTCCTGCACAGAATTTAGCCCTGTTGTAAAACTGAATTTATCCGGTGGAACTGGGTTAGTCAAGTGGTGTTACTAATTCATCCCGTATTTGGTACGACAATCATGTACAGTTTGAGAAACGGCGATACAAATATCGCGGCCTGTGACAAAAAACACACAAATTTTCCAAAGAATCCGAAGAATTGAACTCCGTTTTTGGAGTCCAAACACGTAGGGCACACAGCAATCAGCATTTCTTTGAGGATATCGTGAAATACAGTTGGTTGGTGCATATATAATTGACAAGCCGCATGACTTTTGCTGTTGCTTTTAAAGTGAGGTCTAAATTCGAATGTGAAATAGAAACTCTCGTATTTTAGTTATTGTAGTTGGGCCGTGACAGATAGGGTTCACTTGCTGCGAGAATGGGGATAAAATTTAACGCTGAGTGATTGCACAGCCGCAATGACAGTTGACTTTGCTATTCTTCTCACGTTAGGTCATTGTCGTCTGCTTGATAACGAAAGTTGTGTACAGCTAACTTCTTCGGATATGCGTTCAGTGCGTTCAAAGCGAAACGCAATACCTGATACTTAGTGAATCACAGGCATTTTAAAAGCCAGGTTTGATACGTTAGGACTACCTTAGAACCCCGAATATGCCGCATACCGAATGGTTAGACCTTAAGTTTTGTGGCTTAACTATTAGCTGCTGTCATAACAGTGGATTTTACATTTGGCAGGGTTGAACAATTCCTTCATTTGAGTCTTTTCGGCATATCATTATCAAGCGTCGATTGAACCATTCGAATCTTCAGTCCTAAATGATTATTAGCCTTCAAAGCCCTCGAACATGAATCTGTTTACTGACAGCAGACGTTTGATGTTCACCACGGAAGTTTTATTGTATAATGTCCTACGTAGATTAAGAGTGCTACTGCGGTTGAGATATGTCTTTGGACATATCCAAATGATTGTGTTCTGCAAAGAATTAGGCATAGAGAGACGTTGATGTCTTGTGTCATAGGGATGAATTGGAATGATTGGTTTGAATGGCAACGAGGTGATTTAGATTTTGTATCCATAACAGACGCCTGCAAAGATTCATTTGATAACCACTAAGTACATTTTCAGAATATACCTCTTTACTCGTCTTTGAAGGTGTTCCAGTGCAGACAATAAATCATTTTAAGTGGAAGGCCACACAGTACAGGCATATTCAAACTTAGACCTGATGTAGCCCTTACAAATTTTAGTCAGTGAAGACTTAGAATTTAAGTAATCGGAAAGCTGTTTCAGGCCAAATGCTTCTCGAGCATCAGACTTTATCAGCTGCCGAATATGAGCGTTTGGTTTTAGGTTATCAGACGTTGTCATTATAAAGGTTGGCATGCGATGTAACTCGGTTCAGCAATTCTCTTTTGAATGTGATTTGAAGAAGTGTAGTTATTTTTGAGCGAGAGCTAACCGAACCTCGTTTTTTGTTGGATTGGTTCATCAGCTGCCAAACATGAGCGTTTAGGTTTAGGTTATCACACAATTTCGTTATAAGGTGTGCATGCGATGTAACTCGGCTCAGCAATTCTCCTCGGAATCTAATTTCAAGAAACGAGAGATAAACCGAGCCTCATTTTTTGTTGGATTGCTTTATCAGTTGCCAAATATGAGCGTTTGGGTTTAGGTTATCAGACATAGTCATTTCAAGGTAGGCATGCTATGTAACTCGGTTCAGCAATTCTCTTTGGAATCTAATTTGACGAAGTGTAGTTATTGTTGAACGAGAAATAACCGAAATTTGTTTTTGTTGCATTGCTTTATCAACTGCCAAATATGAGCGTTTGGGTTTAGGGTTTCAGACAAAGTCGTTATAAAATGGGCATGCAATGTAACTCGGTTCAGCAGTACTCCATTGAATATAATTTGAAGAACTGTAGTTATTATTGAACGGGAGATAACCGAACTTTGTTTTTTGTTGGATTGCTTTATCAACTGCCAAATATGAGCGTTTGGGCTTAGGTTATAACACAAATTCGTTATAAGGTGTGCATGCGATGTAACTCGGTTCAGCAATTCTCTTTTGAATCTAATTTGAAGAAGTGTAGTTATTGTTGATCGAGAAATAACCGAAATTCGTTTTTTGTTGGATTGCTTTATCAACTGCCAAATATGAGGGTTTGGATTTAGGTTTTCAGACAAAGTCGTTATAAGGTGGGCATGCAATGTAACTCGGTTCAGCAATACTCCTTTGAATATAATTTGAAGAAGTGTAGTTATTGTTGATCGAGAAATAACCGAAATTCGTTTTTTGTTGGATTGCTTTATCAACTGCCAAATATGAGGGTTTGGATTTAGGTTTTCAGACAAAGTCGTTATAAGGTGGGCATGCAATGTAACTCGGTTCAGCAATACTCCTTTGAATATAATTTGAAGAAGTGTAGTTTATTGTTGAACGAGAGATAAACCGAGCCTCATTTTTGTTGGGTTCCTTTGTCAGCTGCCAAATCTGAGCGTTTGGGTTTACGTTATCAGACATAGTCATTCCAGGGTGTCATGCGATGTAACTCGGTTCAGCAATTCTCCTTTGAATCAATTCAGACTTATTTGTTGAACGAGAGATAAACCGAATCTCATGGGGATTGTTTTTAGGTAGCCAAATATGAGCGTTTGGCTTTAGTTTACGTAGTCATTCCAAAGGGGCAGGAGTAACCCGGCTCAGCAATTCTCCTCGGAATCTAATTTCAAGAAACGAGAGATAAACCGAGCCTCATTTTTTGTTGGATTGCTTTATCAGTTACCAAATATGAGCGTTTGGGTTTAGGTTATCAGACATAGTCATTTCAAGGTAGGCATGCTATGTAACTCGGTTCAGCAATTCTCGTTTGAATCTAATTTGACGAAGTGTAGTTATTGTTGAACGAGAAATAATCGAAATTTGTTTTTGTTGCATTGCTTTATCAACTGCCAAATATGAGCGTTTGGGTTTAGGTTTTCAGACAAAGTCGTTATAAAATGGGCATGCAATGTAACTCGGTTCAGCAGTACTCCTTTGAATATAATTTGAAGAACTGTAGTTATTATTGAACGGGAGATAACCGAACTTTGTTTTTTGTTGGATTGCTTTATCAACTGCCAAATATGAGCGTTTGGGCTTAGGTTATAACACAAATTCGTTATAAGGTGTGCATGCGATGTAACTCGGTTCAGCAATTCTCTTTTGAATCTAATTTGAAGAAGTGTATTTATTGTTGATCGAGAAATAACCGAAATTCGTTTTTTGTTGGATTGCTTTATCAACTGCCAAATATGAGGGTTTGGATTTAGGTTTTCAGACAAAGTCGTTATAAGGTGGGCATGCAATGTAACTCGGTTCAGCAATACTCCTTTGAATATAATTTGAAGAAGTGTAGTTATTGTTGATCGAGAAATAACCGAAATTCGTTTTTTGTTGGATTGCTTTATCAACTGCCAAATATGAGGGTTTGGATTTAGGTTTTCAGACAAAGTCGTTATAAGGTGGGCATGCAATGTAGCTCGGTTCAGCAATACTCCTTTGAATATAATTTGAAGAAGTGTAGTTTATTGTTGAACGAGAGATAAACCGAGCCTCATTTTTGTTGGGTTCCTTTGTCAGCTGCCAAATCTGAGCGTTTGGGTTTACGTTATCAGACATAGTCATTTCAAGGTAGGCATGCTATGTAACTCGGTTCAGCAATTCTCTTTTGAATCTAATTTGAAGAAGTGTAGCTATTGTTGATCGAGAAATAACCGAAATTCGTTTTTTGTTGGATTGCTTTATCAACTGCCAAATATGAGGGTTTGGATTTAGGTTTTCAGAACGTTATAAGGTGGGGTGATGATTGGGGATCTTTTGATATAATTGAGAAGTGTAGTTTATTGTTGCGGGTAAGGCTTATTTTTGTTGGGTGTTGTGTGCAAATCTGGGTTTGGGTTTCGTTATAGATAGTCATTCAGGGTGTTGGTGTACTCGGTTGAATTCTCTTTGATCAATTTGAGAAGTGTAGTTTATTGTTGACGAGGTAAGAATCTATTTTTTGTGGGTTGGTTTGTTTATCGCTGGAATATGAGCGTTTGGCTCAGTTATAGCGTAGTCATTCAAAGGGGTGCGTGTACGGCTCAGAATTCTCTCGGAATCTAATTTCAAGAAAGAGAGTAAACAGTATTTTTTTGTTGGTTGCTTTATCAGTTACAAATATGAGCGTTTGGGTTTAGGTTATTCAAGATAGTCATTTCAAGGTGGTGCTATGTACTCGGTTCGAATTCTCTTTTGCGAATCTAATTTGCGAAGTGTAGTTATTGTTGCGGATATCGAATTTGTTTTTGTTGCTTCTTTATAACTGCCAATTGAGCGTTTGTTTAGTTTTCAGACAAAGTCGTTATAAAATGGGCATGCAATTAACTCGTTCGTACTCCTTTGTATAATTGAAGAACTGTAGTTATTATTGAACGGGAGATAACCGAACTTTGTTTTTTGTTGGATTGCTTTATCACTGCAATATGAGCGTTTGGGCTTAGGTTTCATCGTTATAAGGTGTGCATGCGTGTCTCGGTCAGCAATTCTCTTTTGATATTAATTGAAGAAGTTATTTATTGTTGATGAGAAATACGAAATTCGTTTTTTGTTGGATTGCTTTATCAACTGCCAAATATGAGGGTTTGGATTTAGTTTTCAGAAAAGTCGTTATAAGGTGGGTGATGTAATCGGTTCAGAATACTCTTTGATATAATTTGAGAGTGTAGTTATTGTTGTAGAGAAATAAGAAATTGTTTTTTGTGGTTGCTTTATCAACTGAATATGGGGTTTGGTTTAGGTTGAGACAAAGTCGTTATAAGGTGGGCATGCAATGTAGCTCGGTTCAGCAATACTCCTTTTGAATATAATTTGAAGAAGTGTCGTATTTTGTTGAACAAGAGATAAACAAGTAGTTTTTGTTGGGTTCCTTTGTCAGCTCAAATCTGAGGTTTGGGTTTACGTTATCAGACATAATTCATTGGGTCGGCGTGCTATGTAACTCGGTTCAGCAATTCTCTTTTGAATCTAATTTGAAGAAGTGTAGCTATTGTTGATCGAGAAATAACCGAAATTCGTTTTTTGTTGGATTGCTTTCTATCAACTGCCAAATATGAGGGTTTGGATTTAGGTTTTCAGACAAAGTCGTTATAAGGTGGGCATGCAATGTAGCTCGTTCAACGATCTTCCTTTGAATATAACTTGAAATGTAGTTTACTTGTTGAACGAGAGATAAACCGAGCTTCATTTTTGTTGGGTTGCTTTGTCAGCTGCCAAATCTGAGCGTTTGGGTTTACGTTATCAGACATAGTCATTCCAGGGTGTCATGCGATGTAACTCGGTTCAGCAATTCTCCTTTGAATCGAATTTGCAGAAGTGTAGTTTATTGTTGAACGAGAGATAAACCGAATCTCATTTTTTGTGGGATTGGTTTGTTTATCAGCTGCCAAATATGAGCGTTTGGCTTTAAGTTATCAGACGTAGTCATTCCAAAGTGGGCATGCGATGTAACCCGGCTCAGCAATTCTCCTCGGAATCTAATTTCAAGAAACGAGAGATAAACCGAGCCTCATTTTTTGTTGGATTGCTTTATCAGTTACCAAATATGAGCGTTTGGGTTTAGGTTATCAGACATAGTCATTTCAAGGTAGGCATGCTATGTAACTCGGTTCAGCAATTCTCTTTTGAATCTAATTTGACGAAGTGTAGTTATTGTTGAACGAGAAATAATCGAAATTTGTTTTTGTTGCATTGCTTTATCAACTGCCAAATATGAGCGTTTGGGTTTAGGTTTTCAGACAAAGTCGTTATAAAATGGGCATGCAATGTAACTCGGTTCAGCAGTACTCCTTTGAATATAATTTGAAGAACTGTAGTTATTATTGAACGGGAGATAACCGAACTGTGTGTTTTGTTGGATTGCTTTATCAACTGCCAAATGTGAGCGTTTGGGCTTAGGTTATAACACTAATTCGTTATAAGGTGTGCATGCGATGTAACTCGGTTCAGCAATTCTCTTTTGAATCTAATTTGAAGAAGTGTAGTTATTGTTGATCGAGAAATAACCGAAATTCGTTTTTTGTTGGATTGCTTTATCAACTGCCAAATATGAGGGTTTGGATTTAGGTTTTCAGACAAAGTCGTTATAAGGTGGGCATGCAATGAACTCGGTTCAGCAATACTCCTTTGAATATAATTTGAAGAAGTGTAGTTATTGTTGATCGAGAAATAACCGAAATTCGTTTTTTGTTGGATTGCTTTATCAACTGCCAAATATGAGGGTTTGGATTTAGGTTTTCAGACAAAGTCGTTATAAGGTGAGCATGCAATGTAACTCGGTTCAGCAATACTCCTTTGAATATAATTTGAAGAAGTGTAGTTTATTGTTGAACGAGAGATAAACCGAGCCTCATTTTTGTTGGGTTCCTTTGTCAGCTGCCAAATCTGAGCGTTTGGGTTTACGTTATCAGACATAGTCATTTCAAGGTAGGCATGCTATGTAACTCGGTTCAGAAATTCTCTTTTGAATCTAATTTGAAGAAGTGTAGTTATTGTTGATCGAGAAATAACCGAAATTCGTTTTTTGTTGGATTGCTTTATCAACTGCCAAATATGAGGGTTTGGATTTAGGTTTTCAGACAAAGTCGTTATAAGGTGGGCATGCAATGTAGCTCGGTTCAGCAATACTCCTTTGAATATAATTTGAAGAAGTGTAGTTTATTGTTGAACGAGAGATAAACCGAGCCTCATTTTTGTTGGGTTCCTTTGTCAGCTGCCAAATCTGAGCGTTTGGGTTTACGTTATCAGACATAGTCATTCCAGGGTGTCATGCGATGTAACTCGGTTCAGCAATTCTCCTTTGAATCGAATTTGCAGAAGTGTAGTTTATTGTTGAACGAGAGATAAACCGAATCTCATTTTTTGTGGGATTGGTTTGTTTATCAGCTGCCAAATATGAGCGTTTGGCTTTAAGTTATCAGACGTAGTCATTCCAAAGTGGGCATGCGATGTAACCCGGCTCAGCAATTCTCCTTTTAATTTAATTTAAAGAACTGTAGTGATTATTGAACGGGAGATAACCGAACTTCGTTTTTTGTTGGATTGCTTTATCATCTGCCAAATATGAGCGTTTGGGTTTAGGTTTTCAGACAAAGTCGTTATAAGGTGGGCATGCAATGTAACTCGGTTCAGCAATACTCCTTTGAATATAATTTGAAGAACTGTAGTTATTACTGAACGGGAGATAACCGAACTTCGTTTTTGTTGGATTGCTTTATCAACTGCCAAATATGAGCGTTTGGGTTTAGGTAATCAGACATAGTCATTATAAGGTTGGCATGCGATGTAACTCGGTTCAGAAATTCTCTTTTGAATGTAATTTGAAGAAGTGTAGTTATCTTTGAGCGAGAGCTAACCGAACCTCGTTTTTTGTTGGATTGGTTCATCAGCTGCCAAACATGAGCGTTTAGGTTTAGGTTATTCACACAATTTCGTTATAAGGTGTGCATGCGATGTAACTCGGTTCACCACTTCTCCTCGGAATCCAATTTAAAGAAACAGAGAGATAAACCGAGCCTCATTTTTTGTTGGATTGCTTTATCAGTTGCCAAATATGAGCGTTTGGGTTTGGTTATCAGACATAGTCATTTCAAGGTAGGCATGCGATGTAACTCGGTTCAGCAATTCTCTTTTGAATCTAATTTGACGAAGTGTAGTTATTGTTGAACGAGAAATAACCGAAATTTGTTTTTGTTGCATTGCTTTATCAACTGCCAAATATGAGCGTTTGGGTTTAGTTTTTCAGACAAAGTCGTTATAAAATGGGCATGCAATGTAACTCGGTTCAGCAATACTCCTTTGAATATAATTTGAAGAAGTGTAGTTTATTGTTGAAAGGGAGATAACCGAACTATGTTTTTTGTTGGGTTCTTTTATCAGCTGCCAAATCTGAGCGTTTGGATTTACGTTATCAGACATAGTCATTCCAGGGTGTCATGCGATGTAACTCGGTTCAGCAATTCTCCTTTGAATCGAATTTGCAGAAGTGTAGTTTATTGTTGAACGAGAGATAAACTGAATCTCATTTTTTGTGGGATTGGTTTGTTTATCAGCTGCCAAATATGAGCGTTTGGCGTTAAGTTATCAGACGTAGTCATTCCAAAGTGGGCATGCGATGTAACCCGGCTCAGCAATTCTCCTTTTAATCTAATTTAAAGAACTGTAGTGATTATTGAACGGGAGATAACCGAACTGCGTTTTTTGTTGGATTGCTTTATCAACTGCTAAATATGAGCGTTTTGGTTTAGGTTATCAGACATAGTCATTATAAGATGAGCATGCTATTTAACTCGGTTCAGAAATTCTCCTTTGAATCTAATTTGAAGAAGTGTAGTTATTGGTGAACGATAGATAACCGAACTTAGTTTTTTGTTGGATTGCTTTATCATCTGCCAAATATGAGCGTTTGGGTTTAGGTTTTCAGACAAAGTCGTTATAGGGTGGTCATGCAATGTAACTCGGTTCAGCAATACTCCTTTGAATATAATTTGAAGAACTGTAGTTATTATTGAACGGGAGATAACCGAACTTCGTTTTTGTTGGATTGCTTTATCAACTGCCAAATATTAGCGTTTGGGTTTAGGTTATCAGACATAGTCATTATAAGATGGGCATGCTATTTAACTCGGTTCAGAAATTCTCCTTTGGATCTAATTTGAAGAAGTGTAGTTATTGGTGAACGAGAGATAACCGAACTTAGTTTTTTGTTGGATTGCTTTATCAACTGCCAAATATGAGCGTTTGGGTATAGGTTATCAGACGTAGTCATTCAAAGGTGGGCATACGATAACTCGGTTCAGCAATTCTCTTTCGAATTTAATTTGAAGAAAAGTAGTTATTGTTGAACGAGAAATAACCGAACTTCGTTTTTTTGTTGGATTGCTTTATCCACTGCCAAATCCAAATATGAGCGTATGGGCTTAGGTTATCACACAAATTCGTTATAAGGTGTGCATGCGATGTAACTCGGTTCAGCCTTTCTCCTCTGAATCTAATTTCAAGAAGTGTAGTTTATTGTTGAACGAGAGATAAACCGAGCCTCATTTTGGTTGGATTGCTTTATCAGTTGCCAAATATGAGCGTTTGGGTTTAGGTTATCAGACATAGTCATTTCGAGGTGGGCATGCGATGTAACTCGGTTCAGCAATTCTCCTTTTAATCTAATTTGAAGAACTGTAGTTATTATTGAACGGGAGATAACCGAACTTCGTTTTTGTAGGATTGCTTTATCAACTGCCAAATATGAGCGTTTGGGTTTAGGTTATCAGACATAGTCATTATAAGATGGGCAAGCTTTTTAACTCGGTTCAGAAATTCTCTTTCGAATTTAATTTGAAGAAATGTAGTTATTGTTGAACGAGAAATAACCGAACTTCGTTTTTGTTGGATTGCTTTATCAACTGCCAAATATGAGCGTTTGGGCTTAGGTTATCACACAAATTCGTTATAAGGTGTGCATGCGATGTAACTCGGTTCAGCCATTCTCCTCTGAATCTAATTTGAAGAAGTGTAGTTGATTGTTGAACGAGAGATAAACCGAATCTCATTTTTTTGTGGGATTGGTTTGTTTATCAGCTGCCAAATATGAGCGTTTGGCTATAAGTTATCAGACGTAGTCATTCCAAAGTGGGCATGCGGTGTAACCCGGCTCAGCAATTCTCCTTTTAATCTAATTTGAAGAACTGTAGTTATTATTGAACGGGAGATAACCGAACTTCGTTTTTGTTGGATTGCTTTATCAACTGCCAAATATGAGCGTTTGGGTTTAGGTTATCAGACATAGTCATTATAAGATGGGCATGCTATTTAACTCGGTTCAGCAATTCTCTTTTGAATTTAATTTGAAGAAATGTAGTTATTGTTGAACGAGAAATAACCGAACTTCGTTTTTTGTTGGATTGCTTTATCAACTGCCAAATATGAGCGTTTGGGTTTAGTTTTTAAGACAAAGTCGTTATAAAATGGGCATGCAATGTAACTCGGTTCAGCAATACTCCTTTGAATATAATTTGAAGAAGTGTAGTTTATTGTTGAACGGGAGATAACCGAACTTTGTTTTTTGTTGGGTTCCTTTATCAGCTGCCAAATCTGAGCGTTTGGATTTACGTTATCAGACGTAGTCATTCCAAAGTGGGCATGCGATGTATCCCGGCTCAGCAATTCTCCTTTTAATCTAATTTAAAGAACTGTAGTGATTATTGAACGGGAGATAACCGAACTGCGTTTTTTGTTGGATTGCTTTATCAACTGCCAAATATGAGCGTTTTGGTTTAGGTTATCAGACATAGTCATTATAAGATGAGCATGCTATTTAACTCGGTTCAGAAATTCTCCTTTGAATCTAATTTGAAGAAGTGTAGTTATTGGTGAACGAGAGATAACCGAACTTAGTTTTTTGTTGGATTGCTTTATCATCTATTGCCAAATATGAGCGTTTGGGTTTAGGTTTGTCAGACAAAGTCGTTATAGGCCGTAGGCTCACTGCAATGTAACTCGGTTCAGCAATACTCCTTTGAATATAATTTGAAGAACTGTAGTTATTATTGAACGGGAGATAACCGAACTTCGTTTTTGTTGAATTGCTTTATCAACTGCCAAATATTAGCGTTTGGGTATAGGTTATCAGACGTAGTCATTCAAAGGTGGGCATAGCGATAAACCTCAATTTCTACAATTCTCTTTCGAATTTAATTTGAAGAAAAGTAGTTATTGTTGACGAGAAATAACCGAACTTCGTTTTTTGTTGGATTGCTTTATCCACTGCCAGATATGAGCGCTTGGGCTTAGGTTATCAGACAGTCATTCCAGGGTGTCATGCGATGTAACTCGGTTCAGCAATTCACCTTTGAATCGAATTTGCAGAAGTGTAGTTTATTGTTGAACAAGTGATTGCGATACATTTTGTGGCTTGATGTGGATTGTCAAAGATGTCGTTTGGCTTTAAGTTATCAGACGTAGTCATTCCAAAGTGGGCATGCGATGTAACCCGGCTCAGCAATTCTCCTTTTAATCTAATTTGAAGAACTGTAGTTATTATTGAACGGGAGATAACCTAACTTCGTTTTTGTTGGATTGCTTTATCATCTGCCATATATGTTCGTGTGGGTTTAGGTTATCAGTTATTTTCATTATAAGTTGGGCATGCTATTTAACTCGGTTCAGCAATTCTCTTTTGAATTTAATTTGAAGAAATGTAGTTATTGTTGAACGAGAAATAACTGAACTTCGTTTTTTGTTGGATTGCTTTATCAACTGCCAAATATGAGCGTTTGGGCTTCGGTTATCACACAAATTCTTTATAAGGTGTGCATGCGATGTAACTCGGTTTTGCAATTCTCTATTGAATCTCATTTCAAGACGTGTAGTTTATTGTTGAACGAGAGATAAACCGAGCCTCATTTTTTGTTGGATTGCTTTATGGCTGCCAAATCTGAGCGTTTGGGTTTAGGTTATCAGACAGTCATTCCGGGTGTCATGCGATGTAACTGGTTCAGCAATTCACCTTTGAATCGAATTTGCAGAAGTGTAGTTTATTGTTGAACGAGAGATAATCCGAATCTCATTTTTTGTGGCATTGGTTTGTTTGTCAATTGTCGAATATGAGCGTTTGGCTTTAAGTTATACAACGTAGTCATTCCAAAGTGGGCATGCGATGTAACCCGGCTCAGCAATTCTCCTTTTAATCTAATTTGAAGAACTGTCATTGCTGGAACAGAAATTAACCGAACTTCGTTTTTGTTGGATTGCTTTATCAACTGCCAAATATGAGCGTTTGGGTATTAGGTTATCGACGTAGTCATTCTAAGGTGGGCATACGATAACTCGGTTCAGCAATTCTCTTTCGAATTTAATTTGAAGAAAAGTAGTTATTGTTGACGAGAAATAACCGAACTTCGTTTTTTGTTGGATTGCTTTATCCACTGCCAGATATGAGCGCTTGGGCTTAGGTTATCAGACAGTCATTCCAGGGTGTCATGCGATGTAACTCGGTTCAGCAATTCACCTTGCAATGAATTTGCAGAAGTGTGCTTTATTGTTGAACTAGAGATAATCCGAATCTCATTTTTTGTGGCATTGGTTTGTTTATCAATTGTCAAATATGAGCGTTTGGCTTTAAGTTATCAGACGTAGTCATTCCAAAGTGGGCATGCGATGTAACCCGGCTCAGCAATTGTCCTTTTAATCTAATTTGAAGCACTGTAGTTATTATTGAACGGGAGATAACCGAACTTCGTTTTTGTTGGATTACTTTATCAACTGCCAAATATGAGCGTTTGGGTTTAGGTTATCAGACATAGTCATTATAAGATGGGCATGCTATTTAACTCGGTTCAGCAATTCTCTTTTGAATTTAATTTGAAGAAATGTAGTTATTGTTGAACGAGAAATAACCGAACTTCGTTTTTTGTTGGATTGCTTTATCAACTGCCAAATATGAGCGTTTGGGCTTCGGTTATCACACAAATTCTTTATAAGGTGTGCATGCGATGTAACTCGGTTCTGCAATTCTCCTCTGAATCTAATTTCAAGACGTGTAGTTTATTGTTGAACGAGAGATAAACCGAGCCTCATTTTTCGTTGGATTGGTTTGTTTATCAATTGTCAAATATGAGCGTTTGGCTTTAAGTTATCAGACGTAGTCATTCCAAAGTGGGCATGCGATGTAACCCGGCTCAGCAATTCTCCTTTTAATCTAATTTGAAGAACTGTAGTTATTATTGAACGGGAGATAACCGAACTTCGTTTTTGTTGGATTGCTTTATCAACTGCCAAATATGAGCGTTTGGGTATAGGTTATCAGACGTAGTCATTCAAAGGTGGGCATACGATAACTGGGTAGGCGATTCTTTCGAATTTAATTTGAAGAAAAGTAGTTATTGTTGAACGAGAAATAACCGAACTTCGTTTTTTGTTGGATTGCTTTATCCACTGCCAAATATGAGCGCTTGGGCTTAGGTTATCAGACAGTCATTCCAGGGTGTCATGCGATGTAACTCGGTTCAGCAATTCACCTTTGAATCGAATTTGCAGAAGTGTAGTTTATTGTTGAACGAGAGATAATCCGAATCTCATTTTTTGTGGCATTGGTTTGTTTATCAATTGTCAAATATGAGCGTTTGGCTTTAAGTTATCAGACGTAGTCATTCCAAAGTGGGCATGCGATGTAACCCGGCTCAGCAATTGTCCTTTTAATCTAATTTGAAGCACTGTAGTTATTATTGAACGGGAGATAACCGAACTTCGTTTTTGTTGGATTGCTTTATCAACTGCCAAATATGAGCGTTTGGGTTTAGGTTATCAGACATAGTCATTATAAGATGGGCATGCTATTTAACTCGGTTCAGCAATTCTCTTTTGAATTTAATTTGAAGAAATGTAGTTATTGTTGAACGAGAAATAACCGAACTTCGTTTTTTGTTGGATTGCTTTATCAACTGCCAAATATGAGCGTTTGGGCTTCGGTTATCACGCAATTCTTTTATAAGGTGTGCATGCGATGTAACTCGGTTACTACAATTCTCCTCTGAATCTAATTTCAAGACGTGTAGTTTATTGTTGAACGAGAGATCGAACCGAGCCTCATTTTTCGTTGGATTGCTTTATCAGCTGCCAAATCACGACGTTTTGGGTTTCCGTTATTCGACAGTCATTCCAGGGTGTCATGCGATGTAACTCGGTTCAGCAATTCACCTTGAATCGAATTTGCAGAAGTGTAGTTTATTGTTGAACGAGAGAATAATCCGAATCTCATTTTTTGTGGCATTGGTTTGTTTATCAATTGTCAAATATGAGCGTTTGGCTTAAGAAATTAGATTAAAAGGACAATTGCTGAGCCGGGTTACATCACATGCCCACTTGGAACTACGTATCTGATAACAAAGCCAAACGCTCATATTTGGCAGCTGGAATCAAAGCCAATCCCACAAAAAAATGAGATTTGGTTTACTCTCTCGTTCAACAATCAACTACACTTCTTCAAATTAGACTCAGAGTAGTACTGTGGAACCCAGAGTTACATCGCATGACACCCTAGAATGATATGTGGGATAACCTAAGCCCAACGCTCATATTTGGCAGTGCAATAAAGCAAATTCAACAAAAAACAGAAGTTCGGTTATTTCACGTTCAACAATAACTACATTTCTTCAAATTAAATTCGAAAGAAATTGCCGAACCGAGTTAAAAAGTATGCCCACCTTAGAATGACTACGTCTGATAAGCCTAAACCCAAACGCTCATATTTGGCAGTTGAGTAAAGAAATCCGACAAAAAACAAAGTTCGGTTATCTCCCGTTCAATAATAACTACAGTTCTTTAAAAATCCCAGAAAATACTAACCAGGTTACCATGCACAGTGCCCACTTTGGAATGGGGCTGCGTCTGATAACTTAAAGCCAAACACTCATATTGACGGGGTGGATCAACAAACCAATGCCACAAAAAATGAGATTCAATTCTGTCTCGTTCAAGCAATAAACTACACTTCTGCAAATTAGATTAAAAGGAGAATTGCTCGAACCGAGTTACATCGCATAGCCCACCTCGAAATGACTGTCTTGGATAACCTAAAACGAAACGCATATTTGGCAACTGATAAAGCGAATCGAAAGCCAAAAAATGAGGCTCGGTTTATGTCTCGTTCAACAATAAACTACACTTCTTGAAATTAGATTCAGAGGAGAAATCCAGAACCGAGTTACATCGCATGCACACCTTATAAAAAGAATTTGTGTGATAACCGAAGCCCATACGCTCATATGGATTTGGCAGTTGATAAAGCGAGATCCAACAAAAAAACGAAAGTTCCGGTTATTTCTCGTTCAAAAACAATAACTACTGTTCTTTAAATTAAATTCGAAAGAGAATTGCTGAAATTCCGAGTTAAATCGCATGCCCATCTTATAATGACTATGTCTGATAACCTAAACCCAAACGCTCATATTTGGCAGTTGATAAAGCAATCCAATAAGAAAACAAAAACGAAGTTCCGGTTATCTCCCGTTCAATAATAACTACAGTGCTTAGAATTGATTAAAAGGACATTTGCTCGACCCGGGTTACATCGCATGCCCGCTTTTGGATAAGCATCGTCTGATAACTTTAAAGCCCAAAAATTCTCCCGTGTTTGACAATTGAATCAACGGGACCAAATGCCCCCACGAAATCGGAGTTCGGATTATCTCTCGTTCACCAATCGAACTACACTTCTTCAAATTAGATCCAAAGGAGAATTTCTGAACCGAGTTAAATAGCATGACCCATCTTAGAATGACTATGTCTGATAACCTAAACCCAAACGCTAATATGGGGCAGTTGATAAAGCAATCCAACGAAAAACGAAATTCGGTTATTTTAGCAACGATAACTACTTTCTTCAATTAATTCGAAGGATTGCTGATTCGGTTGTGTATGCCCACCTTTTAATGCTACTCTGATCGATACCCGAACTAAAGAGTTGATAAAAAGAAAAAAGTTCGGTTATCTCCCGTTCAATAATAACTACAGTTCTTCAAATTATATTCAAAGGAGTATTGCTGAACCGAGTTACATTGCATGACCACCCTATAACGACTTTGTCTGAAAACCTAAACCCAAACGCTCATATTTGGCAGATGATAAAGCAATCCAACAAAAAACTAAGTTCGGTTATCTCTCGTTCACCAATAACTACACTTCTTCAAATTAGATTCAAAGGAGAATTTCTGAACCGAGTTAAATAGCATGCTCATCTTATAATGACTATGTCTGATAACCTAAACCAAAACGCTCATATTTGGCAGTTGATAAAGCAATCCAACAAAAAACGCAGTTCGGTTATCTCCCGTTCAATAATCACTACAGTTCTTTAAATTAGATTAAAAGGAGAATTGCTGAGCCGGGATACATCGCATGCCCACTTTGGAATGACTACGTCTGATAACGTAAATCCAAACGCTCAGATTTGGCAGCTGATAAAGAAACCAATCCCACAAAAAACGAGATTCAGTTTATCTCTCGTTCAACAATAAACTACACTTCTGCAAATTTGATTCAAAGGAGAATTGCTGAACCGAGTTACATCGCATGACACCCTGGAATATGACTATGTCTGATAACGTAAATCCAAACGCTCAGTTTTGGCAGCTGATAAAAGAACCCAACAAAAAACATAGTTCGGTTATCTCCCTTTCAACAATAAACTACACTTCTTCAAATTATATTCAAAGGAGTATTAAAAGCTGAACCGAGTTACATTGCATGCCCATTTTATAACGACTTTGTCTGAAAAACTAAACCCAAACGCTCATATTTGGCAGTTGATAAAGCAATGCAACAAAAACAAATTTCGGTTATTTCTCGTTCAACAATAACTACACTTCGTCAACCAAATTAGATTCAAAAGAGAATTGCTGAACCGAGTTACATCGCATGCCTACCTTGAAATGACTATGTCTGATAACCAAACCCAAACGCTCATATTTGGCAACTGATAAAGCAATCCAACAAAAAATGAGGCTCGGTTTATCTCTCGTACTTTCTTGTAAATTAGATTCCGAGGAGATTTGGTAAGTGCTGAACCGACGTTACATCGCATGCACACCTTATAACGAAATTGTGTGATAACCTAAACCTAAACGCTCATGTTTGGCAGCTGATGAACCAATCCAACAAAAAACGAGGTTCGGTTATTTTTTAAAATAATCTTTTTTAAATAACATTATATATCCCACCCAAACCAACCCCCACCCCGGCTCTCGCTCAAAGATAACTACACTTCTTCAAATTACATTCAAAAGAGAATTTCTGAACCGAGTTACATCGCATGCCAACCTTATAATGACTATGTCTGATTACCTAAACCCAAACGCTCATATTTGGCAGTTGATAAAGCAATCCAACAAAAACGAAAATAGTATTACAGAATAACACAAAATAGAAGAAAAACCGAGAACCAAAACACCACGCCCAAAAACAAGTTCGGTTATCTCCCGTTCAATAATAACTACAGTTCTTCAAATTATATTCAAAGGAGTATTGCTGAACCGAGTTACATTGCATGCCCAACTTATAAAGACTTTGTCTTAAAACCTAAACCCAAACGCTCATATTTGGCAGATGATAAATCAATCCAACAAAAAACGAAGTTCGGTTATCTCCCGTTCAATAATCACTACAGTTCTTTAAATTAAATTAAAAGGAGAATTGCTGAGCCGGGTTACATCGCATGCCCACTTTGGAATGACTACGTCTGATAACTTAAAGCCAAACGCTCATATTTGGCAGCTGATAAACAAACCAATCCCACAAAAAATGAGATTCGGTTTATCTCTCGTTCAACAATAAACTACACTTCTGCAAATTCGATTCAAAGGAGAATTGCTGAACCGAGTTACATCGCATGACACCCTGGAATGACTATGTCTGATAACGTAAACCCAAACGCTCAGATTTGGCAGCTGACAAAGGAACCCAACAAAAATGAGGCTCGGTTTATCTCTCGTTCAACAATAAACTACACTTCTTCAAATTATATTCAAAGGAGTATTGCTGAACCGAGTTACATTGCATGCCCATTTTATAACGACTTTGTCTGAAAAACTAAACCCAAACGCTCATATTTGGCAGTTGATAAAGCAATGCAACAAAAACAAATTTCGGTTATTTCTCGTTCAACAATAACTACACTTCGTCAAATTAGATTCAAAAGAGAATTGCTGAACCGAGTTACATCGCATGCCTACCTTGAAATGACTATGTCTGATAACCAAACCCAAACGCTCATATTTGGCAACTGATAAAGCAATCCAACAAAAAATGAGGCTCGGTTTATCTCTCGTTTCTTTAAATTAGATTCCGAGGAGAATTGGTGAACCGAGTTACATCGCATGCACACCTTATAACGAAATTGTGTGATAACCTAAACCTAAACGCTCATGTTTGGCAGCTGATGAACCAATCCAACAAAAAACGAGGTTCGGTTAGCTCTCGCTCAAAGATAACTACACTTCTTCAAATTACATTCAAAAGAGAATTTCTGAACCGAGTTACATCGCATGCCAACCTTATAATGACTATGTCTGATTACCTAAACCCAAACGCTCATATTTGGCAGTTGATAAAGCAATCCAACAAAAACGAAGTTCGGTTATCTCCCGTTCAGTAATAACTACAGTTCTTCAAATTATATTCAAAGGAGTATTGCTGAACCGAGTTACATTGCATGCCCACCTTATAACGACTTTGTCTGAAAACCTAAACCCAAACGCTCATATTTGGCAGATGATAAAGCAATCCAACAAAAAACGAAGTTCGGTTATCTCCCGTTCAACGATAACCACTACACTTCTTTAAATTAAATTAAAAGGAGAATTGCTGGCCGGGTTACATCGCATCCCCACTTGGAATGACTACGTCTGATAACTTAAAGCCAAACGCTAATCTGGCAGCTGATAAACAAACCAATCCACAAAAAATGAGATTCGGTTTATCTCTAGTTTCAACAGATAAACTACACTTCTGAATTCGATTCAAAAGAAAATTGCTGGACCGAGATTTCGCAGTGGCGTGACACCCCTGGAATGACTATGTCTGATAACGTAAACCCGAACGCTACAGATTTGGCAGCTTGACAAAAGGAACCCAACAAAAAATGAGAGCTCGGCTTATCTCTCGTTCAACAATAAACTACACTTTCTTCAAATTATATTCAAAGGAGTATTGCTGAACCGAGCTCAAAATTGCATCACCAACTTATAAAAAACTTCTCTGAAAACCTAAATCAAATTAAAAAATTTCTCACTAAACTAAAGCAATCCGACGAAAAACGAAATTTTATTAGGGTCTCGATCAAGCAATAACTACACTTCTTCGAAGTAGATTCAAAAAAGAATTTCTGAACCGAGTTTACATAGCATGCCTCCTGAAATGACTATGTCTGATAACGTAAACCCAAACGCTCAGATTTGAGCAGCTAGCAAAGGAACCCAACAAAAAATGATTCTCGTTTATCTCTTCGTTCAACAATAAACTACACTTTCTTCAAATTGCCTATTCAAAAGAGTATTGCTGAACCGAGTTACCCAACATGCTCACCTTATAACGACTTTGTCAAAAAACCTAAATCCAAACGCTCATATTTTGGCAGTTTCCCCAGGAATCCAAAAAACAGAACAAAATTCAGTTATTTTCTCGATAAATCCAAAGCTACACTTCTTCTTATATTCAAAGGAGTATTGCTGAAATTCAGAGTTCCCGTGCATGCCCTTAAGACCTTATTTTAACTGCCCGACTTTTAGTCTGAAAACCTAAATCCAAACCCTCATATTTGGCAGTTAGGATAAAAACAATAAACAAACAAATTTGGGTTCTTCTAGATCAACAATAACTACACTTCTTCAAATTAGATTCAAAAGAGAATTGCTGAACCGGGTGGCATGCACCTTATAACGAATTTGTGTTATAACCTACAGCCCAAACGCTCACATTTGGCAGTTGATAAAGCAATCCAACAAAACACAAAGTTCGGTTATCTCCGTTCAATAATAACTACAGTTCTTCAAATTATATTCAAAGGAGTACTGCTCAAACGAGTTAGTTGCATCCATTTATAACGACTTTGTCTGAAAACCTAAACCCAAACGCTCATATTCGGCAGTTGATAAAGCAATGCAACGAAAACAAATTTCGGTCTCTTCTCGTTCAACAATAACTACACTTCGTCAAATTAAATTCAAAAAGAAAATTGCTGAACCGAGTTACATAGCATGCCTACCTTGAAATGACTACTGTATTGATGCAAAAAAATTTTCAAACGCTCATATTTGGCAAGGTGATAAAGCGATCCAACAAAAAATGAGGCTCGGTTTATCTACTCCATTTTACTTGAAATTCCAATTCCGAGAATTGCTGAGCCCGGTTACATCGCATGCAGCTTGCAAAATGTACGACTACGTCTGAGAATGAGCTTAAAGCCAAACGTCCATATTTGGCAGCATACTAAACAAACCAATCCACAAAAAATGATTGGGTTTTTTTATCTCTGCGTTCAACAATAAACTACACTTCTGCAAATTGGTTCGAAGAAAAAATACTGAACCGGGGTTACATGCACAGTGACGCCCTGGAATGACTATGTAAATAAGCGTAAACCCAAACGCTAGATTTTGGGGGCGGCTAACAAAAGGAACCCAACGAAAATGAGGCTCGGTTTATCTCTTCGTTCAACAATAAACTACACTTCTTCTAAATTCTTGTTCAAAGGAGTATTGCTGAACCGAGCTACATTGCATGCCCACCTTTATAACGACTTTGTCTGAAAACCTCAAGTGCAAACCCTCATATTTGGCAGTTGGGTAGAGCGATCCGACAAAAAACGAATTTTCGTTTATTTCTCGATCAACAATAGCACTTCTTTTCGATGCAAATTCAAAAGAGAATTGCTTAAAATTCGAGTTACATGCATCCTTGCTGAAATGACTATGTCTGATAACGTAAACCCAAACGCTCAGATTTGGCAGCTGACAAAGGAACCCAAGACAAAATGAGGCTCAGTTTTCTCTGTACCGTTCAAACAATAAACTATCACTTTTCTTTCAAATTATATTCGAAGGAATTTTTTATTGCTGAACCGAGCTACATTGCATGCCCACCTTTATAACGACTTTGTCTGAAAACCTCAAATCCAAAAATTCTCATATTTTGGCAGTTGGATAAATTTTCCAACAAAAAAAACAATTTTCCGGTTATTTTCTCGATCAACAATAACTACACTTCTTCAAATTATTTGTAAAAAGGAGTATTGCTGAAATTCAGAGTTATTGCATGCCCACCTTATAACGACTTTGTCTGAAAGACCCTAAATCCAAACCCTCATATTTGGCAGTTAGGTAAAAACAATAAAAACAAAAACAAATTTCGGTTATTTCTCGATCAACAATAAATACACTTCTTCAAATTAGATTCAAAAAAATTGCTGAACAGTTACATCGCATGCACACCTTATAACAAATTTTGTGTTATAACCTAAGACCAAACGCTCATATTGGCAGTTTGATAAGAGCAATCCAACAAAAAACAAAGTTCGGTTATCTCCCGTTCAATAATGACTACAGTTCTTTCAAATTATATTCAAAGGAGTCTTGCTGAACCCGGTTTACATACATGCATTTATAACGACTTTGTATGAAAACCTAAACTCAAACGCTCATATTTGGCAGTTGATGAGAGCAATGCAACAAAAACAAATTTCGATTATTTTCTCGTTAGAAAAACAGATAACTACACTTCGGTCATTTTAGATTCAAAAAGAGAATTACTGAAATTACGAGATTACATAGCATGCCTACCTTGAACAGACTATGTCTGAAATGACCTCAAACCCAAACGCTCATATTTGGTAACTGATAAAGCAATCCAACAAAACACGAGCCTAAGTTTTATCTTACGTTTCTTGAAATTAGATTCCGAGGAGAATTGCTAAGCCGGGTTTAAGTCGCATTTCCCGCTTGCGGAATGCAAGCAAGTCTGATAACTTAAAGCCAAACGCTCATATTTGGCAGCTGATAAAGGAAACCAATCCCACAAAAAATGAGATTCGGTTTATCTCTCGTTCAACAATAAACTACACTTCTGCAAATTCAATTCGAAGGAGAATTGCTGAACCGAGTTACATCGCATGACACCCTGGAATGACTATGTCTCAATAACGTAAACCCAAACACTACAGATTTGGCAGCTGACAAAGCAACCCAACAAAAATGAAGCTTCGTTTATATTCTCGTTCAACAATAAACTACACTTCTTTCAAATTATATTCAAAGGAGTATTGCTGAACCGAGTTACATTGCATGTCCACCTTATAACGAGGCTTTGTCTGAAAACCTCAAATCCAAACCCTCATATTTGGCAGTTGATAAAGCAATCCAACAGAAAACGAATTTCGTTTATTCTCAATCAACAAACAGCTCCACTTTCTTCGAATTCAATTCAGAAGAGAATTGCTGAACCGAGTTACATAGCATGCCTACCTTGAAATGACTATGTCTGATAACGTAAACCCAAACGCTCAGATTCACACTGACAAAGGAACCCAACAAAAATGAGGCTCGGTTTATCTCTCGTTCAACAATAAACTACACTTCTTCAAATTATATTCAAAGGAGTATTGCTGAACCGAGTTACATTGCATGCCCACCTTATAACGACTTTGTCTGAAAACCTAAATCCAAACCCTCATATTTGGCAGTTGATAAAGCAATCCAACAAAAAACGAATTTCGGTTATTTCTTCGATCAACAATAACTACACTTCTTCAAAAAATACTGTTGGAGGATTATTGCTGAAAAAAGTCATTACACTACATACCCCACCTTATAACGACTTTGCTATGAAAACCTAAATCCAAACCATCATGGCAGTTGATAAAGCAATCCAGACAAAAAAACAAATTTCGGTTCTTTCTAGATAGACAATAACTACACTTCTTTCAAATTAGATTCAAAAGAGAATTGCTAGACCGTTTTACATCGCATGCACACCTTATAACGAATTTGTGTTATAACCTAAGCCCAAACGCTCATATTTGGCAGTTGATAAAGCAATCCAACAAAAAACAAAGATCGGTTAACTCCAGTTCAATAATAACTAAATTTCTTCATATTATATTCAATGTAGTACTTCTGAACCGAGTTACATTGCATGCACATTTTTATAACGACTTTGTCTAGAAATCCCTAATTCCAAACGCTCATATTTGGCAGTTTGAACAAGCAATGCAACAAAAACAAATTTCGGTTATTTTTGTCGTTCAACAATCCCGTTGCACTTCGTCAAATTAGATTCGGAGGAGATATTGCTAGAAAACCGAGTTACATAGCATGCCTACCTTGAAATGACTTTGTCTGATAACCTAAACCCAAACGCTCATATTTGGCAACTGATAAAGCAATCCAACAAAAAATGAGGCTCGGTTTATCTCTCGTTTCTTGAAATTAGATTCCGAGGACAATTGCTGAGCCGAGTTACATAGCATGCCTACCTTGAAATGACTATGTCTGATAACGTAAACCCAAACGCTCAGATTTGGCAGGTGACAAAGGAACCCAACAAAAAATGAGATTCGGTTTATCT
>JASANE010007846.1:0-30662 GCA_030248225.1 Trileptium ribeirensis
AATGTACTTGACTAGTTCGTGCTATATAGTCGTTTATAACTGGGAGCTTTTGGATCCTTGTTTGCTAAAACTTTGTATATCATACAATATAACACTACCGGAAAGATACCATACTCTCTATTTTTATGTTAGAAAACGATGATAATATCAGTAGCGCCAAACAAGTGCAGTGGAGATGTCGTATGGCTCTTGGCAGTTAATAGGATGTGAGAAATTCTTGAGGGTCTTCAAATTGCCACACGTTTTCGTTAAATATGACCAAGATGTCTATAACGAATTTTCTCTAGTTCATTGGGACCTTGAGCAGGGATGGCTGAAAAACCAAGTTTAGGTAACGGTATAGTTTCATAATGAACGTGCCTTAAAAGTATATCAAAGCGAAGTTGCACACTGAAGTATACAATATCCACAAACAATAAAGTTTATATTCTAATCTGTTGCCAACCCGGTCGCAAATATTTAGAAAGAGCTGGGACATTTTCTCATTTATTCAGAAAAGCTTTGTTTCACTACGTAGAACGAAAGTCTTTGCCGTTTCTGTCATGAAACATAGCGGTTCATTGGTCTTTCACGCGGCCCAGAAGGGTGTTTTTATGCGAATTTATGAATCCACGCACCACATCGACTCGTCTGTTTTTATCAATTCATTTCACAATAATCCATTCCTTCTATGGTTCTACTATCCCATCGAGCTCAAAAATAAAGCTTGTATATACGTCTCATTTTGTGCTGACAGACGAGACACATCTTTATCGACAGTTATCTTGAAAACTGGGCAACCGCTTGAAAATAGGCTGCTATTCAACTGAGAAGTTTGTTTTCACAACTGCTATTAGAATTAGTTAAAATAGTTTTCTTCAGCCTACTATTTGTGAATACATTTTACAGTAGTTGGCACAATGGCGCCGTATCACATTATTCAACACAAAATACCTATTAACGTGGACAATCTAACTTTTATGGGCGTATGTGAAATGCATGCTGTGCCACTCTTGATATGCTAAGCCTGAGTCTTATCCTTAGTCTCGCTAAAGCCACTACGGGTTAGTAGAGTGTCCATTTTCCCCTGAAAATGGATTGATGTTTTCTGTTGATGTTTATACATTCCTGTATTTAATTTTGAAAAAGTTCAAAAAACATATCAGTTAACCTACATTTATATCGGAAGGCATCAGTTGACGAATTATAACATACGTGGACCTAGGGGTGTTTATTACCACTATAGATTACACAAAACTCACAACAAATTATAGCAGTGTAAGATCCATGGATATTTTATTTTATTAACTCAAACCTAAGGTCTTAATGTGTTTCAGTTTGCACTGATTATAGCTTATTACGTACGCTAGAATACAAACATTACACATAAAGCAAACACATAAGCGGCTGAGCCGTACTCACCATAACTGCGCAGCTTCTGAGGTAGACTGAAGCTCTGATTTAACTGTGTAAAAGCTTAAATAAACTTTTCAAGGTCTAATTCTAGCAACCCAAATAAACCTAGTTCTTAAATTTCTCTAACCCGTTACATTATAATATAATTGCAGCCAACCAGATCACGGATTTTTTGAATTAGTAAATTCGCTGCATAACTAAAGTTTTATTCTCGTTAGAGAATTCTTTTTTATAAAATTCGCATTAACCCTAACACAAAACAAATTTTAAATTATTTAAGAAAATTTAGGACAAATACACTTACATATCCGCTAATGCCAGGTACTGCACTCAAACCTGAATATTTGCGCACTGTGACCTTAACACACAAGAATTTATTTTGCTCTCTCAAAACTTAATTTTTAATAAACCTCGCATACATTAAAATTTTATTAAAAGTGACCGAGGTCGTATCCACCATAACACCTTGAATGGTGAACCAAATTTTACCAAATTTTAATTGAATAATCTTTGCGGTGTGTTTTATTAAGTGTAGCGCTAAAATCCACTTAATACCCGGTCACCCACCAGGCCCAATTTGGTACTATTTATATGGTTTCTGTTTTTAAAGTTATATTTTCTTTCAATAATTTTCTTCGTTTTATCGCGAAAAATACCATAGTATTTCCCCAAGCATAATTAACACAATATAAAATATTGTTTGCGCAACAAAATCACTAAAACACGTAGCTGATACACACATAGATAGACAATAGATACACTATGTATTATATCTACACAACCCCTAGCTATGTAATTTTTGACCATTAATATATATACAACATATTTCCGCGAAAGTATTGAGAACATTGAGTTCTTAAGCTAGATATATATTGTAGCTTGCGATAAGGACTAAAATATGAACGCGTGATAAGACCGCTCTAAGTCTTCGGACTATATAGAGGTGATAGTAGTCAAAACAGTACCTGCGTGCGTCAATTTCTAAATTAGAGAATAAAAATCATTACTAAGCCCAACTAACCAGAACAAGCTTGTGAAGCAACGGTACACATTTTCGAAGCAACACAAATGCTTCTTTTAACTGTTCTCGTATTCACATGATAATCTAATATGAATACGCATTCATTGAAGTTTTCCTAGAGCCATTATTTAACCCTGTATACAATAGATTATAAAATTATTGATTAATAAATTTGTTGAATATTGAACGCCTTAAGGAAACTTGAGAATAGGTCAGAAAGAAGCGACCAAGTAGCAAACTGGAATAGCCGGCAAATTGTATTTAGTACACACAGAATTCACCTGTGTCACTGACTTGATAAATGATACGAAACAAGATGCTATACCAAAAATTCCGAAGAAATAAACAATTATATTTGATAGGTGAGTGTCAGATTGGCTAAACGATAAAATAGTTACATGTCATTTTGGTGTCCGAAGAAGGATCTAATTCTACCGATGTCCCAAATGTAGCCAAACAGAAATTGATTACTAACTGCTGCATATACATGTAAGAAGCAACTGAAATGTTTAAATTACGTTGGCATTTGCGTCATTTACAGCTTCGGCTACCTCTCACTGTAAATCCAAAACTGATAAGTTTGTATAGTTTATCGTCGATTGACTGACTGACAGATTGTATGCCAAGTTTCAGTTCACATATGGTTGAGTCAACATTAGTGGTCCACTTGATTGATGCCTGTACAGCTGTTCGCCAAACTCATTGAGCTTCGGTAAAAACTATTCAAGCTTTCCAGACAGATGAGCCATTTCAGACCAACTCAAAATGTTTGCTACCGTGAATTTCTGCTCGAGATTTTCAAGATTCCTTTTGAAATCAACATTTGATTTTGCCATTGAAGAAACGATTGCGAGGAAGTTGGATCAGATTTTTTAGACATCTTTCAGAAAACTCATCTCAATCGATGAGCTCAATATTGGGCGGGCCGTGGTGAATCTTGATTGCCTTTCAAAGTTGTCTGAGAAGTCGACGGCATTGGTTCATTTTTTGCAACCAAAGAAGAACATGGAGAGTTTTGCCGAGAAGTTGCTGTTTTGGTTATACTCAAAAAGTATCAGAAGTGCTGACTTGCAGAACCAGCAAAGTTCGTGTTTGTCCGTAGGTTGGAAGTATATTTCTGAACAGTTGAGTCGTAACTAGTCGCACAATGAACTTGAGAAGTCTGTGATAAGGCTGGCATTGTTTCAGTTGTTTGGTGTTGATCAGAATGAACAATAAATGTAAGGTTTTGTGAGCGAATGCAGCCAGAGAGTTATACTGCTGCAAGTCGTGGTAAGTTGAGTCAAGAAAAGCTGTTGATTCAGAATGCTGTCAAAAATGTTGAACATGGATTTCACGTTACAGTAACAGTCACCACAGCGATAGAAATCTTCGAACTTGATATACGTTTCGTCTGTTCATAACTGAATTTTATAGGCAACGGAAGTCGTTCAGGAAGCATGCGAAAGCGTAAGATGGCGATCTGGTCCATTAGTTTCCATTGTTAGGGTATTTGTGTGTGATTCAGGGTCATCACAATCTGGAATATGCATTCAAGCGGAATCGTTAGTATGGGAAGTGTGTAGCGAGGCTAAGTCTGAGCGCGGCACATGAAAAAACATAAAAGCGCTGCAAATAGGCAATAATAGCTCTAAATCTAGGTATATTTGGGAAGTGAAATGGTCTAATTAGAGCTGTAGAGGAATCTACAATCATATATGCCCCCTGCACGGATGTCCCAATTTCGATCGCTTTAAATGTGGTTTTCCAAGCAAACGATATTTTTAGTTACCTCACACGCTTAGTTTTGCTCATTATCAGTATTATTATTATTAAGAAATAATGCCACGTCATACGGTACGTAGGGATCTCGCCCGAATATTAAGTAAAATGGGCTTTCGTTACTGCACTCCTGGACACTAATTCTGTATGCAAAAAGTATAAACCGTAAGTACTCATCGCAGTCGTTTTGCTGTGCATTAGTGTGTATTGATAGTCATAGTGTGATTAAACTTTTCTTCTAAATCATCACATTTTGGATTAAAAGACTTTGTGTTGACTCTGCGGATGTTTAATAGGATGAAAATTTGTTTAACCGCTTCACTAAGAAAGTTAGTACCGCGGTCGCTTAGTAGTTGTTTAGGTGCCCCATGGACACACATGTAGTTCAGTACCATGAGTTTAAAAAAATGGTGTAGCAGAGATGGTGTCATATGCAGCCCAGTTATATCAGATATTCGCTAACGATGGCAATATATTTTACCGTGTTTAGTTTGTGGATGTGGACCAAAACAGTTTTTTTGCAATCCTGTCAAATGGTTTTATTATCTCAAGTTGTTGTAATGGCATTTTACTGGTAGTTGCCTTACGTTTCTTTGTATGACAAGATAGACATAGTTTCGCGCAGTCAAAGGCCTCAGTATTTATCTTAGACCAATAGTTATGTGTCATAATTTTGCTTAGGGTTTTATGTATACATAAATGTCCTTCAAAGATATCGTCATGATATACTTGTATAACTTTATTGTCGAAGGCACCACGGGCAATAGATTTGCTTCATACAATTTGCATAAAATTCTGTTGATAGTCGTGTAGTTTTTAGTGATTTCATCAGAAGTGTTGTGTTTGATACGCTCTCGATTAATGATTTAGTTCCACGATCTACAATTTGTTGTTGCTTAGTTTTGTTTAAATCTAAATTTTGGATTACACTATGGCAAGGCGAACGTTGTATTTTATAGAATTACAGTTATGTTGCTTAATAATGCCGCGCTACGTTATAACGGACCGGCATGTGAAAGATTTGTCCATCCTGGATATCTCTGCCACCATCCATTATATGGTGTCTTGGACACCATGGTGTTTCCGATGATATTTTCAGAAAGCATACATAGGTACTGTATTATTGCGGTAATGGTAAGGTGTAGACTACACCATAAACTTTTCGAAAATGCTGTCACCTATATGGTGTCACCTACACCATGCTATTATTTACACACCTTATATAATGTGTATATGCATGGTGTACTGGACACTATCGGTAAAAACAAAAGGCAGATTTAGGCACTATATGTAACGTGATGGTGTCTCATACACCATCTGTTCTATTACATAGTGCAGGCGAATACTATATACCACTGGATAGTATAGTCTAGACTACTATAACCGCTGTTTCTGTAGCGGTTACGGTATACGGACTATCAATTTTTCCTATATTCAGTTTTGTACCTGGTAAATGTAGCTCGTAATTTTGAAAACGCAAAAGTTACTCTTACCATTTGTTTTTGAAAACCAAGACTAAGTATGCAATCGTAGTGACAGCAAGCATCTTCTGGGATCTTGAAAACATGTACGTGTGTTTTGATAGCTATTTTAATGAGCATTAGTATGGTGCTATGAAATTTTAAGTCCTCGCCTGTGAGTTATTTTGCTGAAATGGCAGTATTGCACGCTTCAGTCGTTTTAACTTAACAAAAGTACTATACGATATTATAGTATGGCTAAAGTCAGTGCCCCTAAGTGCTCTTGTGTCTATTCCAAATATAGATATAATAATTATGAAAGTACATGTATCCAGTCCACCAATTGGATTTTGCGGCCAATCATTCATTTCTATTACTTCACCGGCTATTTACTATAAACAACAATAAAACAATGACTCTATTCTCAAAAAACTGTATTAAAAATACATGTTAACATGAATTGATTTGAAAATCAGACTTATAGAATGCGAGTAACACTAGTTCGACTAAGCATTACTATTATATACACTATGGTTTGTGCTACGTTACCAATGCTAAAATTAACGTGGCTGTGGTCAAATCGAATGAAACCAACGGCCGAAGAAGCTTTTCGAATCACGACGGAATTGACGAGCCAAAAAACATGTAATACTACCAGACCTAAACGGGACGCATTTATGTTTCCTCGAACTCTTAGCCGTAAGTTGTTTGTAGGTACATGGCCACAATTGCGGCAAAAAAAACATGCAATACTGGCAGACCTAAACGGGACGCATTTATGTTTCCTCGAACTCTCAGCCGTAAGTTGTTTGTAGGTACATGGCCACAATTGCGGCAAAAAAACATGCAATACTGGCAAACCTAAACGGGACGCATTTATGTTTCCTCGAACTCTCAGCCGTAAGTTGTTTGTAGGTACATGGCCACAAATGCGGCAAAAACATGCAATACTGGCAGACCTAAACGGGACGCATTTATGTTTCCTCGAACTCCCAGCCGCCGTAAGTTGTTTGTAGGTACATGGACACAATTGCGGCAAAAAAACATGCAATACTGGCAGACCTAAACGGGACGCATTTATGTTTCCTCGAACTCCCAGCCGCCGTAAGTTGTTTGCAGGTACATGGCCACAATTGCGCTATCTACACATCAGTGAGGTATTTCAAAATTAAAGTAAGGTTGAATATGTAGACAGTTCCTACGGATAAAAGTAGAATAGTTTGTATTCATCCATTTATACAACAGTTTGGGATAGAAGTTAGGGTTATTGGCACTCATTACTCGCCTGGATCTCAATCGCGTTAGCGTCATTTTAGCCCCATAATTATTTTATATGTTAGAAGCATCATTTATTTCCGTCGAACACAAAATGACTCCAAATATAAAAATTCAGGTGCCGGCGGAAGTTTACTTTCAGAACGGGACAACGCGCTAGACCACTCGGCCGCACTTTAACAAAAGTGTCTTGCGTTATATTTCAGGTCATTTGAGTTGTGGATAATATTCTCAAAGATGTTTGAAACGATGCACATATTCTAATCTTGGTAATTTAGAAATTAACAACAATATTGTCCAACATGTCAGAAATAAAATGCGGATCGCTAGCTACCCGAGTTTCGCGCTTTGAGCCAGCAAAACCGTTACAACTACACTACTACACTTTTGGAACCACAATTTGGATCGCCCTATATATCCTAGCTCATGCATGTTTCTAATTTGCTCAACGACTGAAACAACATAAAGCTTTCTGTAGCAGTTGTTTAATTTACTCAAAGGTTACGCAGCAGCAGAGAGATGGTTAATTGTTTCTTCTACTAGGGTAAATCCAACGATAAACATGGCATTATAGTTAAAATTAAAATACGACCGCTGGATGTAATATGCCGACCACTGGATGTATATTTTAAATGGCAGACTCGAATACTAACAAAGAATGGATAGAGACTTTCGCTAGAAATAATAGCAAAGACGTAAAGCAAAAGATTGTTCTGTGAGGATAACAAACACTCTATGAGATCTATCATTTGAAAGCCATGTAGAAATAGGCGGAACCAAAAAAGTGATGTATATTTAAAATAATTTTTCTTCTAGGCAGCCCCAATTACGACCTAGTGTTACACAGAATAACGCTTAGAATTTTAATAGTTAGTGGGCATCAATAAGAAGTGTAAACACAGTCGAAAGACCTTTTAATAAACAAGGCATTTTTATACATTTTTCCACGTCTTGTTTTAAATAGAATGTCTTATTGTTCATTTTAGCGGAGCAAAATTTACCGCATAAATTGATCCGCAATGACTGTATTGATATTCTGACTGATCGCGTCATCGAGCAGCTACAACTACGGCCGGATGGATCATCAGGTCATTCCAGGTCGATTACAATATTCCTTCCTCATGGTGTTGCTGTGTGGGGTCTACAAGAAGGAAATAAAATATTTCGTGATAGTCAATGTCATTTTCAGAATTGTCGTGTGACATCAAATATCACACAATTTAAAACAGCTGAAGCTGTTATATTTAGGCAAACTATAACACGGCTACCAAAACGACCGATCGGTCAAATGTGGATAATGTACAATCTTGAAAGTCCACATAATACTCCGTCATATAATCGTTCTGAATATTTTTATTCAATCAATTATACGGCAACATATCGTTGGGATTCGGATATTGTCACGTCGTACGGTAAATTTATTACACTTAATCGGACTGCTATAAAGGAACTAATTATTTTAAATCAAACTTTGTCTAGCTTTTCAAACGTTTTCAACTATAATAATTCGGCAAAATCAAAAATGGTAGCTTGGTTTGTGTCAAATTGCTTCACGTCAAATGCAAGGAAAGACTATGTCAATGAGCTGGCGAAGCATATTGCCGTTGATATTTATGGAAGTTGTGGTAATTTAACTTGTTCTCGTGAAAATTCATCGTGTTTTCGTATGTTGCGTCGAGAATATCGCTTTTATTTGGCGTTTGAAAATTCCAACTGTGCCGACTATGTGACTGAAAAGTTTTTCAGCGTTGCCTTGAAGTAAGTTTTCGATGATATGGTCTTGCCAGAACACGGGCTATAAATTTATGTACACGCAAAATACACTACAATACACGCGTTCAGTAATGCCTCGCAAAGGATATATACATTTGCTCTTCAATGCTAAGCTATCTATAGTGACGTTATTATATGCGAATTTAGCGCAAAAAAATAATGCACACGGTGCGTGGTGCTACGCTTCAACATGTCTGTAAGCAAACATTGCAGTAAGTAAGTAGCATTCTTGGCAAAATGTAAAGTCCCACCCAAAAGATTGTAAGTGCATATTATGGGAGTATTTGATGCAGTATGCAGTATTATTCCATGTTTTTGTTTTACAGGTATTATTCCCTGTAAAAAACCTGCAGGCTAGCATGTCGCCCCGTTCGTTGGGCTAGGATATAAATCTTTTTTTGGTGCTCACAAAGTGGGCTCTCGATATATTATTCCCTGTATTGGCACTGCAGGCTAGCATGTCGCCCCGTTCTTTGTACTAGGATATAAAACATTTTTGGTGCTCACGAAGTGGACTTTCTGCGTATTATTCCCAGTATTGGCCCTGCAGGCTAGCATATCGCCCCGTTCTTTGGGCTAGGATATGAAACTTTTTTGGTGCACACGAAGTGGACTCTCGGTGTATTATTCCCAGTATTGGCCCTGCAGGCTAGCATATCGCTCCGTTCTTTCGGCTAGGATATAAAATCTGTGGTAGATGGCCACAGGTGGAGGTCATCAGAGCGGAGCTACATGTGTGAAATTTGTAGGAGTTCTAAATTCTATCCGCCGATATTGCGAGTTTGCGATAAATTGTTCCTAAAATTTATTTCTTCTGTTAGTTTATCTCTAATTTTTGCCAGTTTTCACCTTATGTATGATAATTTTCGCTGAAAATTTCCGCGCGCCTTCGGCATGTGGCAGTAAATTTATCTTAGCGGGTGGGGAGTCCGGACCTTATCGACGCCCACACCCCCTATGGACACCTATTCTCTTAAAACTATATGTAGTTTACTATTACTAAGCTAGAGGTACAACAAGATTATAAGATTGAGCAAAGAGGTTTTAAGGCAATCGTTTCATTTTACTTTTTTTCAGAAACTCGGTAAATCCGTGTTATAATGTGAGCGCCGCAGTTATATAGTACACGTATATTACCGCTTCACTTAATGTATAAAATGCAGCAACCTTAAGTGTTGCGCTTTAAGCTTGTATATATGAGACTACTATGAATTTACAGAAATACCTACCAACAAATATTGTTGTATTAATTTAAAAAGTTTAATTTGAAATGTTTTTTTCTAGAAATAATGTGATACCGGTTGTAATGGGAGCGCCAAAGCTTTACTACCTCCGTATATCACCGCCACATTCATTCATTCACGTGGACGACTTTAGCTCTCCGGCCAGTCTTGCTGACCATCTTAATTATCTGGCGGAAAACTCGACTGCCTACAATGAATACATGAGATGGAAATGGCCACAAAAACAAATTTTACTTACTGATACAAAATATTGGTGCCGGGTATGCGCGATGCTGCACAACAGCGTTCCAAATGTTTATCCTGACTTAGAAGCCTGGTGGCGTCCGAACGGTGTGTGCACTACAGGTCGGTGGACTAAGGAAAGAACAACATAGTTTATCCATGCCTTTGTCGTAAACAATTATGGGTCTAACATTTAATGAAGTGGTTACGAAAAACCTTCAAATTTTGCCGTTCATATAAATTCTAGCATGCGGCGCAAGGATATAGTACAGATCATACAGGCATTATAACATTGTACTTATGACTTTGGACATTGGGAACTTAAGATATT
Source organism: Trileptium ribeirensis (assembly GCA_030248225.1). NCBI lineage: Eukaryota > Metazoa > Nematoda > Enoplea > Enoplida > Thoracostomopsidae > Trileptium > Trileptium ribeirensis. Next base: position 10,483 of record JASANE010007846.1, read on the forward strand.
GGATACTGCAGGTAGTCCTTTTTTATCGTGACATCATTTCTATTTCCTGGCATTGGATAAATATTCTGGGCGCGATCAATCGTCTTTTAGCTGCTAACCATTATTCGCGTTCATAAAATTAGGAAAAAACGTATACATTTGAGTTGTAAAAAATGAATGAGATTCAATAAAAAATCAACATTTGTAGACTATACATCATATGGTACCGGTATTTTAAAGCTTATCAAGCAACACACGTTGACTAAAATAGACGTAAAAACGTTGTTGATATAAAATAAAGTTCTAAATAGATTTGTGATTACTGGAAGAGCTTTACTATCAACGTTACTGCTGATATAAGCTTTCTGCACTTAGCGCAAACATGACATTAGGCCAATAGTTGTTTAATGTCTTGTATTTTGGCTTTTAATGTCACTGCCTTGATCCACTGCACACATATGTAATATCTCCTTTACTCTGGTGTATTTTGAGAACTCTTCTTTGAGTGAATAGTATTCTATCTATGAAGCCAAGTCAGATTCCGCAAAAACTTTCTTTGATAAATGGAATAGACAATTTATATGTCAACATTTTATTGCATATGTCTATATATTCCATATAGCTTTCGTTTTATTTTATTGATACCATATAATGAATGATATTTACTATTTATATTATTGAATATATTCATTCTGGGTAGCTACCTGTGTGGCTTTTTGTCACAGCCGTCAGGCTGTGACATTGATTTCACCTTTTGTCAGAGTGTGCATTACAGCTTTAATTGCACTGCACTGCACGAATCTCTTATAGTCATGAAAGCCTTTTCAGACCCGACAGCTGGAGTCTGCATGCCAGGCAAAAATGGCATGCAGCAAACGTCTCGGATTTGTTGACTACAATTGAGATGAAAACATTTAGGAATTCCGAGAATTGATGACATCGAAAATTATATTATCAACTTTACCAGGTCTGAATTACATTAATGCTATTTCATAGACAGCATATTCGCAAACGCTGAAGTCAAATAATTTGACATGTTTCAAAAACCATATATTATGTTGAACCGTCGTAAAGTTTATATTTAAGTAACTATATGTAGTACAGGCGCATAAATTCTATTGTTAATAGCAACATGACTGCTGTGACATTCTTCTTTTAAGAAGAAAACTTTTTCGTTTTGAAACGAAAGTTCTTGACACATAGTATGTGTTTCCGACAGGGTAGCTTGTTAATACCTGTGTCCGCTGCTAGCTTTTGTTATAACAGCGACAAAGTGGATAACAAAAGTGGGATTGCCAAGAACATATCTCTGGAATTTTATGTTTATCAAATGGAACTGAGGAAATAATGGTTTTACTTTTGTAAAAAAATAATATTTATTTTGAGAAACAATTTCAACATCAACTAGGTTGCTATACTTAATGATGGCGAAACAAAACGAAACTATGAATTTCGTTGCATAATTTTTCGGAAATCATTTTCGTGGTGTACGTGAACTGTATAAGTCGTAATAGCAATTAAGCCTCATTCTGTTATTCATGCCTGGTTCCGCCTACCCATCAGCTCAGGCCTGTCTTCATAATATCGAGTCGGAAATTTTTTACAGGTAAGCTCTAGAACATGTCGTGTCCATAGGATTTAGATGCTCGGACCCCCCCCCCTCGAAGCGCCGCTTTTCTCCCCACTGGCAGCCCGAAAGCCCCCTGAGGCTTAGAACCACCCGAGCATGGAGGGTGCGCGGGAAATTTTGGCAAAAATAGGAAAACATTGGTGGAAAATTGGCAAAAATCGGAAGAAAATTTTTCAAAAATTCGGTGGATGCCTATCAAAATCCGGGGAGAATTAGCACAAACATAAGAAAAATTTTGATTCCCAAAAAATTCTGAAATTTATATCCCGGAAAACCTATCCACTCCTGTGGAGGCCAAAGTCCCCTCCCATGACGCACCCGCTATTCCGTTGAGACCTCGGACTTATGCACAATATTAATATTTTAATATTAATATTTAAATATATTATAATTTTAATATTAATATTAATTGAAATAATAATATTAATATTAAAATTATAATATATATAAATATTAATATTAAAATATTAATATTGTGAATAAGTCCGAGGTCTCAACGGAATAGCGGGTGCGTCATGGGAGGGGACTTTGGCCTCCACAGGAGTGGATAGGTTTTCCGGGATATAAATTTCAGAATTTTTTGGGAATCAAAATTTTTCTTATGTTTGTGCTAAATTTTTCTTATGTTTTGTGCTAAATTTAGAGACGTTGAGTTTAAATAATTCAATGGCTAACCCTCTCACTTCAGCATTTTTCTTATTAGTTTAAATTGTTACTTTGTCAACGATTTCTTCGATGTATACAGCTTTTGGGGAAAAATCATAGCAAAATTGAATTGAAAACAGTTTGACACTTCCGATGACGTAGCACCTACAAGCCGAAACATATTTGTTTTCCTTTGGTAGACCACAATGGCTTCTGCTACAATACAGCGACAACTTCGGGGCAATACCCTCAATGAAATTTGCTAGTTTATCAAATTTGGGGATAAATTCACATATTTCGCGAATAAAAGCGTGTTGCATGATATACTTTTGTCTTTTCCCAGACTTACGGCTTGATTTTTAATTTGTGTCATAATAATAACTCTAATTGCACTTCTGTTTCATAAAATTTTTGACACTAGGCATAGTATAATTTTTACTAGCTATGTCCGCTTCGTACTTCTAGAAGTGTAACAGTTCGTCACAAGCTTTAATTCATTCAGTTGATGAGTAAATCATACCGTCGCCGTTGCACCGTACATTGTACTCTTAAGTTGTCAAAAGCCACTGGGAATTGAGAATATATATTTTGGTACAACGTAGCTTCCTGTTACCGAAAATTGTCCGCATATACGCAATGTTTCAGTACCACTAAGAAAAATTTGGTGTCTAATGCATTGGCTATGCACTTTAGTCAAATATTTATGTAATAAATTACACTGTCGAAACATACAGATGACATCAGTTCATATTCAGATCGGGTAACCGCATAGTTTTGGTTGTAATTCCCAACAGCCGGTCTGCTTTTAGTGCACTAAATTCGAGACAAATATTCAAATTTTGTACCAACTCCACAGTCTTATACAAAATAAGCATAAGCTATGCTATGTTTCCGCAAAGATATAGTCGTCCAGTTGTGTGATTTGCTACCTTTGACTGTGCCCAAACTGAAGTTTGTTGCGCTGATAATCCGAACGAATTTCTGCAAGATCTAGCATTATAATTATGTGTCGACCAAAATGGTGCAAATTGTTATATAGCTAGCCATGAAGATTCTATTTCAGTATTTGCTTGTTGTTTTTTTATTTATGCTTTTCTCAATTATTAAAGTGCAATGATTTTAACGGTAGTTGGGAATTCGTCGATCTAGGCGCTTGGTATATAGTATTCAGATCTCGAATAATTATGTGCTGTCTCGCCCATGTTAAGTTCGAAAAATGTTACTGATAACGCTCAGTGTGTTTTAGTTTACAACTTGAATGTACATGATTACAAGAATCACGCACTATCAAGGCTGTGTAAAACCATTTTACACTTGGATATGTGTTTTGGTCTAAATCTTTGTAAAATTTGCTGCACTCGTTTAGAGCTTGCGATTGTTTTGTAAACTGATCGGCTCAAATATTCACAGCGCAGGCTTCATATGGGTAGCGATCTCATCGTAGAAACGTCATGGCGACATTTTTTCGGCTGCTAATAAATATGCTGTTGGTCCGTGTTGTGTGAAAACCAGAGTATAACTCGCTGTTATAATCTATCACTTGTAAGCAGTTGAACAAATTTGGGCTAACTGTACTTATTCTGTAATAGCATGTTTGCAATTTAGGGAGAGGTCGGATCGCATATTTTAGTTGATAACCTCCTACATTTTTGCTGTTAACCTGGCAATAAATTTGGTAAAAGTTTAGCAGTGTTTACCTTTTTTAGGCTTCAACCATAAATGATAAAACATGATTAGTCCACCCATAAAAATGCAAAGGTTCTAAGTTATTTTAGTGATATCTCCTATGACCCTCATTTCGATCTCAAAAAGAAAGCTTTAGTTTTTATTCAGCATGGGCAAAAGGGTATGTTATGTTTAAATAAAAATCATGTTGTTTTCGGTACGACCTAAAAATGGCGAACCCACAAAGCTGTAACTACGTGGTCCTAGGGGTGTTTAGTCCCAACGCAGATTACACACAAACTGCGACAATGTTCACACAAGATACTCCAACGCGATGTCCAATGCTGCTTTAATTGCTTATTCTTAGCGTCTTAAAATGTCACGACATATAACAAATATCGTATTGTTTATTTCTATCAATACAATATAATAACTAAAAACTTTACGCACAATAAACTCATAAACGGCTGAACCCGTACTCACCTAGATTGCGCAGGCTCTGAGGCCGGCAGAGGCCCTGATCCAACTGCGCAACAACTTAAAAACATTCTAAACCCGATTTCTTGGAGCTCAAAAGAAGCCTAGTTCTCGAAACTCCTTAATCTGTTATTTTTTCATGCAATTGCTGCTAACCGTGTTACGAATTCTTATAATTGTAAAATTTGCTCTCTAACATAAATTTTGATTTTTGCGTTAGAGAACCCGTTTTTGTGAAATTCTCGGAATCCCTTACTCAAAACAAATTTTAAGATTTTACAGAAAATTTAGCGCAAACACATATACATTTGCGCTAATGCAGCCCTAATACCGAAGGCGACCAAGTGCTACACTCAAATTCGATATGTTACCACACTGTAGCCCTAACACACTATTCTTAAAATTTTAAGTTGTATTTAGCTCTATTAAAGTTGTAATTACCAAGAAATAGTAAAAATTCTTATGGCCAGAAATGGCTGAGGGGATGAGATCCGTAACTTCTTAACGAATGGTTAATTGACGCTAAATTTGGTACGAGTAAATCTATGATGTGCCATATGGCATTTGGCGTCAAAATCCGCATACCTCAAGGCCATCCCCCTGGCCAGTTGTATCCATATTTACAATTTTAACGTTTTTAACGGGCACAATAGAAAGAATATTGTACACACGATTATTATAGCTTATAAAAAATAACTCACGTACCCCATACATATGATAGCAAAACAACAACAAACATAAACATAGCGGCTAACGTACAATGCATATGCCTTCTAAATAAACAAGTGATGCAAACGTAAATTTTCCGACCAGAATGGTTCCGACAGTAGTCCCAGACTTTTGCCAATTATAGGCACAAAATAAGGCAATATCAAATACGGTAAACAAATTCGCTTATGTGAAGTGAAGTTAAGGGCTTCGGGCCGTCCTGTTTGGGTATCACGACTTAATACGTCCTCCGGCTTCACATGAAGGAATTTGTTTCCCAAGGCAATACATCTTTACAAAGCACTGGTTTATGGCATTTCTTTGCTCCCGTAAGCCATTAAATACATTTTCGTATTCTCTCAAAAAAGCCAAAAATTCCCGATTTATAAGGGGATATCTAGATTTTGTGTTCAGTCAGCTTTTTGTACAATGTAACAAAAGGGCAGGCTTGTGCCATATTTCACCAAAGTGGTGCGTCAAACAGGCCTTCTGGGTAGATTGGGAGAACGGCCAATCCTGAAGGCGCAATTGTAATACATGCTATGCCGTTGTCGACTTACTATGCCTTATCCTTAGTCTTAATCTAAGCTTAGGTCCTTATAAGAGATATACATAAACCTAAGTCTTATCGCAGTCTGTTTTAGACCACCCGCTAAGCGTTTGACTATCCGCTTTAAGCTGTTCTTTTTTCTAACGATATAACTTAACGCCCATTGTTAATACGTTGAACAACAGTTTCTTTTCTCTGTGCAGATTAATGAATTGAGATATGAAATTTTAGTCAAACTTAAAAAACAGTAACCGTATTTAAGGCACAAATACGTGTATTAGAGGTACTAATCTGAAGTATACGGCGCTCAGCTGATTCTCTCAGGTAATTCGAGATTAAACAAAAACCAAAAGGTTGTAATTTTGGTCAACGTTTATGTATGGGTTTGGGTTTGGATTACTGGAAAATGTTCGCCGAAATATAATGCTTTCAGGCTGTCGATTAGACCAGATGGGTCTCAACGCCTTTATTAATATCTTCAACAAAAAAATAAATACAACAATTTCTAGAATCGCAAATTTGTGGATATGGGTTCCAAGTTTTGCATCAAACTAGTAAAACGACGAACAGAATCCAAGTCGATGCTAAGCATAAAATTCGGGTTTCGGGTTTTAGTTTGAACACGTCTGCTTTTGATTCGGGGATCAGGTGCTTATAGACTCTACAAAAGCCAATAATTTAGATTTCTGGCACTGTTTGTTAATTTGTGTTCGGTTTTTAGTCAAAATTATCAGGAAGCTGGGATATGAGGTACACTTCACTAAAACAATGGATACTCAAGCCTCTAGTTTATAAAACGAATGGCCCTAAGCCCTGCTTGGTGTTCTAAAAAGAGACCGAAAAGTCAAAAATTACAATATTCTCAAGATTTAAGGAATTCCTCCAAAACTTAAAATCGGACACTAGCCATTAAAATGGGGTCCCAGATTACATTTTAACAAAACTGGAAAATAACAAAAAATTTAAAATCTTTACAATTTGTACATTTGTGTTTCTTTTTCATTACAATCAACAAGAAGGAGCAGGCACTGTACTAAATTTAAAATCCGTACCTTCAAGCTTTGAGTTTGGGGCCGCTTGTCCACAATGACATCTGTGGGGACCTCACCATTACCATATTTCAAATTTCTACTCATATTTATACAGATAACTAGAGATATTTTGAACTGAAGCAGCTAAACCACAAGCTTTTACGCCACATTTTTCAAAACATATATTGTTCGAGTTCTTAGTTTAGTTCCCGTTTGGGGCAAACAATATGGTGTTAGAGAAGTATTTTGTCGAAACTGCGGGCTGGAAATCACTATTGTTTTGCGCGACAAACCTCAGGCAAGCTTTGTGGAGGCACTTTAAGATAGAACGAAAAAACGTTAATAATTTCTGACCACCTAATAAATTTGTATTCGTTTTGAGCAAGCTTTGGTAGAAAATATGGTTTGCTTCACACTTTGCTAAAGACGACTCACCGGCCGGCCAGTTTAAGCTAAGCTGCTTTTAAGTCATCCAGTTAATTCCTTCCGGTAACGTTGTTAACATGAGAAGTTATTTATTGGTTAAATCCATGGAAACTATAACAAATATTAATTTTCTTGTTTAGCTATAGATGACCATTTGTATTTTCTGCTACCGCCAGTTTGTGGTTTGTATCAGATAGTTATGGAAGCCAACAGTCCGACGGAAACGCCTAAATCTTTTGAAGAAATAGTCTAGCGTATAAGTAAATTTGTAATGAAAGCGAAGACGACTATTCCAATTTTGGTAGCTCAGTCAAGTATGAAGGATCCACGAATAAAATTGCCTGAAATATCTTTAAAGCAGATGAAAACCGGCCCAGAATTATATAAAAGGTAATGAAACCGAAGACGACCATTCCAATTTTGGTAGCTCAGTCAAGTATGAAGGATCCACGAATAAAATTGCCTGAAATATCCTTAAAGCAGATGAAGTCCGGCCCAAAATTATATAACAAACGATTTGGGTATTTATCACCACAAGAACAAAATTAAATTTGGCATAGCTTCGCTATATTAGGTTATTGTAGCAAAATGAAATCTTAAAATAGTAAAGCAATGATACCTTAGAATAAAACACTCTAAACAAACCTTGGAGAAATGAAATCTTAAAATAGTAAAGCAATGATACCTTAGAATAAAACACTCTAACAAACCTTGGAGAAATGAAATCTTAAAATAGTAAAGCAATGATACCTTAGAACAAAAAAGATCTAAACTAACCTTGGAGAAATGAAATCTTAAAATAGCAAAGCAATGATACCTTAGAATAAAACAGATCTAAACAAACCTTGGGAGAAATGAAATCTTAAAATAGTAAAGCAATGATACCTTAGAATAAAACACTCTAAACAAACCTTGGAGAAATGAAATCTTAGAAATAGTAAAGCAATTATACCTTAGAATAAAACATTTTAAACAAACCTTGGGGAAATGAAATCTTAAAACAGTAAAGCAATGATACCTTAGAATAAAACACTCTAAACAAACCTTGGGGAAATATAATCTTAAAACATTAAAGCAATGATAACTTAGCATAAAACGCTCTAAAAAAACCTTTGGGAAATAAAATCTTAAAACAGTAAAGCAATGATACCTTAGCATAAAACTCTCAAAACAAACCTTGGGGAAAATAAAATCTTAAAACAGTAAAGCAATTATACCTTAGCATAAAACGCTCTAAATAAACCTTGGGGAAACGCCTGTACACCTATGTCAAGATTTAGATTTGTACAACCCCGAAATGACATCATACGAATGTTGGCAGCCAGTTATGCCTAATTTCAGATCCGTACTTCTGTTATGAACATAACTGCTTTTTGTTCACGTAAAACCCGATAAATCTGTTTATATTACAGCTGTAATATATGTATGCTGATAAGCTTCAGACTCAGTTAACAAAAATTCAACAAGTTGAATTGTTGGTAAAACAGTTGTTGTTGTGTAACCACGTGTGATTTTTTGCGAAGACAGTTCCTGAATATTTTGTTCCGCATAATATTTAAGTAGATATTGCCTATAAATCAGTCGGGTTCAGGAGTCTGGTAAAGTAAAAAGAAGACATCAACCTTGATTTCCATACGAATATAATAGATTATAACGAGTTGATTTGCATAGGTTTATGCCTAAAATGTGGATATCTCTGTTCAAAAACTGTGGCAATAATACTTTTCTATGATGTGAAGAATCTAATATTCGCATTATATAAATATTAATCGTTCCAGTATGTTACATTCGGTTCAAGAGTTTAAGATACATTAAGTTGATCTTGGTCTCAGAATTAGCTCTTACCATGTTCCACTAAAAGCTTTGTTTGACTAAGCTTTGTGTTTTTGAGCGACAATTTGTATTAGTTGGTATATCCAGTAATAATAAACCTTCTTTATATTTATTCAAAACGAATATACCTCTGTCACAGGTTTTATTTTAATGGAGGATAATCATTTTACTGAAAGGCATAGATGTTGTGGTGATATCAGTGCATCCAATTGAACTATAACATGTCACTGTGATGAGAACGAATTTGCACGAAACTAATGCTTTTTACATTTTACGTCTGCTATAAAGATAAATTCTAATTTATACTTTAGCTGCAAATATATTTTCGCGGCATTAGCATATAGTCACTGTGATCAGAACGAAGATCCACGACTCTAAAACTATTTAAAATTTATGTCTACTAAAAAGATAACTGCTAATATATACATTAGCTGCAAATATATTTTCGCGGCATTAGCATATAGTCACTGTGATGAGAACGAATTTGCACGAAACTAATGCTTTTTACATTTTATGTCTGCTATAAAGATAAATTCTAATTTATACTTTAGCTGCAAATATATTTACGCGGCATTAGAATATATTCACTGTGATGAGAACGAATTTGCACGAAACTAATGCTTTTTACATTTTACGTCTGCTATAAAAGATATATTCTAATTTATACTTTAGCTGAAAATATATTTTCGCGGCATTAGCATATAGTCACTGTGATGAGAACGAATTTGCACGAAACTAATGCTTTTTACATTTTATGTCTGCTATAAAGATAAATTCTAATTTATACTTTAGCTGCAAATATAATTTCGCGGTATTAAGCATATGGTCACTGTGATGAGAACGAATTTGCACTGAGAACTAATGCTTTTTACATTTTATGTCTGCTATAAAGATAAATTCTAATTTATACTTTAGCTGCAAATATATTTTCGCGGCATTAGCATATAGTCACTGTGATGAGAACGAATTGCACGAAACTAATGCTTTTTACATTTTATGTCTTCTATATAAAAAAATTCTGAATTCATACTTTAGCTGCAAATATATTTTCGCGGCATTAGCATATAGTCAACACAATATGTGTCAGACATTCATACATTCACGATGTCCGAGGTACCATGGCAAGTCGGCGCTGGGGTAGGGAATGCAAGCCATCCCAGAGGGATTAGCCGACTGAGGCTAATAAGAGGAATAAGTTTTCGAAATTCTTCGAAACTCGAAATATTCCCGAGTCTAATGGCAATTCCCCCCCCCCCAATTTTTTGCTAATTCCCACCACCACTCCCGATATTAGCTAAAATTTTCAAACAAAATTTCAGACTGTACTTGACGAAATCAAATGTCTGACAACGTTTATTGACTATTCATCAAATCTTGATAGTTTTTCATAAGTTCATTGCAACCGTCAGATTCTTGCTTACATTCATCGTCCAAACATTCCAACACGTACTTTATGGCGATTCTGAAACAGTAGCTTAAGAAATCGTTGAAGCAAAAGTTAGACAACTAAATTTTATTTCGCTTAAAATAGGCTCCGCTTAAAATTTTAAAGAAACTAGTTTTATTATTAAAATAGTGTTCAATCGAACTTACTTATTTGACAGCGCATGATTTAATAAAAATATAATTTGGAAATCTGATACACTATATATGTTTCACGAACTAAAATTACCAGACATTGTATTTAACATAGCTACAGCGAAATCGTTGCAAATGTTAGTCCCTGAACACACCTTTAATATCAGACATTATTACTGTGACTCACCTTTGTTCGATATTCATGTTCATCTACAATTTATCATCCACTTCTCAATTTCTTTCAAGTTTGAAATATAATGGTGTACGAGTGTGATAATAGGATTAAATTAAATTTGATTAACCCTTTACTTCCTGAATTTTGGCGCTGCCCGCAAAAATTATGTTTTTGTGTTTATTATGCATAAAGCTAGTCAATTAAGATATTAAGCCAACCCGTAATCGCTTAGTCGCCGTCCTGTATACAGGGCAGAGATGTTTCAGAACAACATTAGGAACACACGATTAAAATTTATCGGAAACCTAACTATTGACAAACTTGATAATTGCACAAATGAGATCTTTTAAAACAGATCATTTAAGCAAGCGCAAATCAACAGGACTCGGTGATAACGTACGAAAAAGACTGTATAATCGTATCTAGACATGCAGGCATGAAAAATCAAATCTGATTTGTAATATTCAACTATTCTGAGAATGGATATCGGGTAAAGGCAGGATCAAATTTTTAGCTTTGGTGAAATCACAACATGCAACATTTGACGTGAGCGAAAGCAAATGACGATGACATCAAGATGTCGACGCCAGCTGTGCACCATATCAACTTGCCTTGCCATCTAACGGCACATTCGCTTTTCGCACCCATCTTTAACTTGATCTACAAGTTTTCTCAAGGAAAAAAATTCTAGTTCATCTTCTACCTGCGTTTCTTCAAAAATAACGGAAGATCACGAAGGTTATTTTGTCAATTATGTTTCCAGTGTAACCAGTTTCTAACAAATCGCGTTTTCAATTAAAGCAAGCTATTTCTAAACTAACTCGCTATTTGAACTTTTTTCAATGTCCTCTATACCATTTGGTCCGGTTTGGAAAGGCTGATCATACGAATGCGGCGCAAACGTCCATCGGTAGCTTCCAATCAGGTCGTCAGCGGAGAGGATGTCGTAATCGCGGATTACGACTTCAACGAAACTAGTTTTCTGAAAATTGTACTGGCTAATTGTCCCATATCATTGCCTATCTAAACTTTCTATCCTAGCATTAATTAGCATTTTTGTTTGAAAACTAACTAAAATTACAATTAATATATTTCTGGTAACTTAGAAGATGGTTTGATTTGAAATTTTTCCTAAAACTTGGTTTCATGGATACAGCTTTTCTTGTTGTCTGGGAATGCTAAATTTGGCCGGTAGGTTGATCATAAACTATGTCGAATATAAATCTTTGTAGAACTTAAATTGCAGTGTAATTTGTTATTAATTATAGTCCTCTTGATGGGTCCTTTTTTGACAGTGTAATTTGTTATAAAATTGCAGTCCTCCCATCCGTCCTTTCAGGACCGCATAATGCAATGTAATTTGTTATTAATCGTAACCCTCTTATCGGTCCTTTCTTGACAGTGTAATTTGTTATAAAATTGCTGTTCTCTCATCGGTACTTTCAGGACAGTGTAATGGAGTGTAATTTGTTATTAATTGTAGTCCTCTTATCAGTGTAATTTGTTATTAATTGTATTCCACCCATCGGTCCTTTCAGGACCCCGTAATGCAATATAATTTGTTATTAATCGTAGCCCTCTTTTCGGTCCATACTTGACAGTGTAAATTGTTATGAAATTGTAGTCCTCCGATCGATCCTTTCAGGACCGCGTAATGCAATGTAATTTGTTATTAATCGTAGCCCTCTTATCGGTCCTTTCTTGACAGTGTAATTTGTTATAGAATTGTATTCCTCCCATCGGTCCTTTCAAGACCCCGTAATGCAATGTAATTTGTTATTAATCGTAGCCCTCTTTCCGGTCCATACTTGACAGTGTAAATTGTTATAAAATTGTAGTCCTCCGATCGATCCTTTCAGGACCGCGTAATGCAATGTAATTTGTTATTAATCGTAGCCCTCTTATCGGTCCTTTCTTGACAATGTAATTTGTTGTAAAATTGTAATCCTCTCATCGGTCCTTTCAGGACAGTGTAATGAGAGTAATATGTTATTAATATTGACAACCTCCCATCGGTCCTTTCATGGCGTAATGCAATGTAATTTGTTATTAATCTCGTGACCCCTTTATGGTTCCTTTCTTGGCAGAGTAATTTGTTATTGAATTGTATTCCTCCCAGTGGGGTCCTTCAACCCCCGGTGACTGGATGTGATTTGTTATTAATCGTAGCCCTTATTATGGGTCCTTTCTTGACAGGTGTAATTTGTTATAAAATTGTAATCCTCTCATCGGTCCTTTCAGGACAGTGTAATGGAGTGTAATATGTTATTAATTGTCGACCTCTGATCAGTCCTTTCCACCACCGCATCATGCAATATAATTTGTTATTAATCGTCGCCCTCTTATCGGTCCTTTCTTCTGACAATGTAATTTGTTGTAAAATTGTAATCCTCTCATCGGTCCTTTCAGGACAGTGTAATGGAGTGTAATATGTTATTAATTGTCGACCTCCGATCGGTCCTTTCAGGACCGCATAATGCAATGTAACCTGTTATTAATCGTAGCCCTCTTATCGGTCCTTTCTTGACAGTGTAATTTGTTATAAAATTGTATTCCTCCCATCGGTCCTTTCAAGACCCCGTAATGCAATGTAATTTGTTATTAATCGTAGCCCCTCTTATCGGTCCTTTCTTGACAGTGTAATTTGTTATAAAATTGTAATCCTCTCATCGGTCCCTTCGGGACAGTGTAATGGAGTGTAATATGTCATTGATTCTCAACCTCCAATCGAGTCCTTCAGAGAACGGCTCATGGAATGTGACTGCTTCTGATCCATTTCACCTCTTCTCGGTCCTTTATTTAGACAATGTAATTGTGAAATTGTAATCCTCTCATCGGTCCTTTAGGACAGTGTAATGGAGTGTAATTGTTATTAATTGTCGACCTCCGATCGGTCCTTTCAGGACCGCGTAATGCAAATTACATTGCATTACGCGGTCCTGAAAGGATCGATCGGAGGACTACAATTTTATAACAATTTACACTGTCAAGTATGGACCGGAAAGAGGGCTACGATTAATAACAAATTACATTGCATTACGGGGTCTTGAAAGGACCGATGGGAGGAATACAATTTTATAACAAATTACACTGTCAAGAAAGGACCGATAAGAGGGCTACGATTAATAACAAATTACATTGCATTACGCGGTCCTGAAAGGATCGATCGGAGGACTACAATTTTATAACAATTTACACTGTCAAGTATGGACCGGAAAGAGGGCTACGATTAATAACAAATTACATTGCATTACGGGGTCTTGAAAGGACCGATGGGAGGAATACAATTTTATAACAAATTACACTGTCAAGAAAGGACCGATAAGAGGGCTACGATTAATAACAAATAATATTGCATTACGCGGTCCTGAAAGGACCGATCGGAGGTCGACAATTAATAACATATTACACTCCATTACACTGTCCTGAAAGGACCGATGAGAGGATTACAATTTTACAACAAATTACATTGTCAAGAAAGGACCGATAAGAGGGCTACGATTAATAACAAATTACATTGCATTACGCGGTCCTGAAAGGACCGATCGGAGGTCGACAATTAATAACATATTACACTCCATTACACTGTCCTGAAAGGACCGATGAGAGGATTACAATTTTATAACAAATTACACTGTCAAGAAAGGACCGATAAGAGGGCTACGATTAATAACAAATTACATTGCATTACGGGGTCTTGAAAGGACCGATGGGAGGAATACAATTTTATAACAAATTACACTGTCAAGAAAGGACCGATAAGAGGGCTACGATTAATAACAAATTACATTGCATTACGCGGTCCTGAAAGGACCGATCGGAGGTCGACAATTAATAACATATTACACTCCATTACACTGTCCTGAAAGGACCGATGAGAGGATTACAATTTTACAACAAATTACATTGTCAAGAAAGGACCGATAAGAGGGCTACGATTAATAACAAATTACATTGCATTACGCGGTCCTGAAAGGACCGATCAGAGGTCGACAATTAATAACATATTACACTCCATTACACTGTCCTGAAAGGACCGATGAGAGGATTACAATTTTATAACAAATTACACTGTCAAGAAAGGACCGATAAGAGGGCTACGATTAATAACAAATTACATTGCATTACGGGGTCTTGAAAGGACCGATGGGAGGAATACAATTTTATAACAAATTACACTGTCAAGAAAGGACCGATAAGAGGGCTACGATTAATAACAAATTACATTGCATTACGCGGTCCTGAAAGGACCGATCGGAGGTCGACAATTAATAACATATTACACTCCATTACACTGTCCTGAAAGGACCGATGAGAGGATTACAATTTTACAACAAATTACATTGTCAAGAAAGGACCGATAAGAGGGCTACGATTAATAACAAATTACATTGCATTACGCGGTCCTGAAAGGATCGATCGGAGGACTACAATTTTATAACAATTTACACTGTCAAGTATGGACCGGAAAGAGGGCTACGATTAATAACAAATTACATTGCATTACGGGGTCTTGAAAGGACCGATGGGAGGAATACAATTTTATAACAAATTACACTGTCAAGAAAGGACCGATAAGAGGGCTACGATTAATAACAAATTACATTGCATTACGCGGTCCTGAAAGGATCGATCGGAGGACTACAATTTCATAACAATTTACACTGTCAAGTATGGACCGAAAAGAGGGCTACGATTAATAACAAATTATATTGCATTACGGGGTCCTGAAAGGACCGATGGGTGGAATACAATTAATAACAAATTACACTGATAAGAGGACTACAATTAATAACAAATTACACTCCATTACACTGTCCTGAAAGTACCGATGAGAGAACAGCAATTTTATAACAAATTACACTGTCAAGAAAGGACCGATAAGAGGGTTACGATTAATAACAAATTACATTGCATTATGCGGTCCTGAAAGGACCGATGGGAGGACTGCAATTTTATAACAAATTACACTGTCAAAAAAGGACCGATAAGAGGACTATAATTAATAACAAATTACACTGCAATTTAAGTTCTACAAAGATTTATATTCGACATAGTTTATGATCAACCTACCGGCCAAATTTAGCATTTCCGAGACAACAGAGAAAAGCTGTTATCCATGAAACCAAGTTTTAGGAAAAATTTAAATCAAACCATCTTCTAAGTTACCAGAAATATATCAAGTAATAATTTAGTTAGTTTTCAAACAAAAATGCTAATTAATGCTAGGATAGAAAGTTTTCAATAGGCAATGATATGGGACAATTAGCCAGTACAATTTTCAGAAAACTAGTTTCGTTGAAGTTGAAATTCGAGATTACGACAGCCTCTCTGCGGACGACTTGATTGCAACCTACCGATGGACGTTTGCGCCGCATTCGTATGATCAGCCTTTCCAAACAGGTCCTAATGGTATAAAGGACATAGAAAAGAAATCAAATAGCGAGTTAGTGATTTTGGTAGCTTGCATTATTAGAAAACGCAATTTGTACTCAAAAACTGGTTACACTGGAAACATAATTGACAAAATAACCTTCGTGATTATTCATATCTATATCAAAGAAGGAACCATGAACGAGTGGACTAAAATTCTTTACCTTTCGAAAACTTACATCAAATCAAAGATAATTGCGAAAAGCGAATGTGCCGTTAGATGGCAAGGCAAGTTGATATGGTGCACAGCTGGCGTCGACATCTTGATGTCATCGTCATTTGCTTTCGCTCACGTCAAATGTTGCATGTTGTGATTTCACCAAAGCTAAAAATTTGATCCTGCCTTTACCCGATATCCATTCTCAGAATAGTTGAATATTACAAATCAGATTTGATTTTTCATGCCTGCATGTCTAGATACGATTATACAGTCTTTTTCGTACGTTATCACCGAGTCCTGTTGATTTGCGCTTGCTTAAATGATCTGTTTTAAAAGATCTCATTTGTGCAATTATCAAGTTTGTCAATAGTTAGGTTTCCGATAAATTTTAATCGTGTGTTCCTAATGTTGTTCTGAAACATCTCTGCCCTGTATACAGGACGGCGACTAAGCGATTAGGGTTGGCTTAATATCTTAATTGACTAGCTTTATGCATAATAAACACAAAAACATAATTTTTGCGGGCAGCGCCAAAATTCAGGAAGTAAAGGGTTAATCAAATTTAATTTAATCCTATTATCACACTCGTACACCATTATATTTCAAACTTGAAAGAAATTGAGAAGTGGATGATAAATTGTAGATGAACATGAATATCGAACAAAGGTGAGTCACAGTAATAATGTCTGATATTAAAGGTGTGTTCAGGGACTAACATTTGCAACGATTTCGCTGTAGCTATGTTAAATACAATGTCTGGTAATTTTAGTTCGTGAAACATATATAGTGTATCAGATTTCCAAATTATATTTTTATTAAATCATGCGCTGTCAAATAAGTAAGTTCGATTGAACACTATTTTAATAATAAAACTAGTTTCTTTAAAATTTTAAGCGGAGCCTATTTTAAGCGAAATAAAATTTAGTTGTCTAACTTTTGCTTCAACGATTTCTTAAGCTACTGTTTCAGAATCACAGTAAAGTACGTGTTGGAATGTTTGGACGATGAATGTAAGCAAGAATCTGCCGACGGTTGCAATGAACTTATGAAAAACTATAGAGATTTGATGAATAGTCAATAAACGTTGTCAGACATTTAGTTTAGTTAAGTACAGTCTGAAATTTTGTTTGAAAATTTTAGCTAATATCGGGAGTGGTGGTGGGAATTAGCAAAAAATTGGGGGGGGGGAATTGCCATAAACTAGGAAATATTTGAGTTTCGAAGAATTTCGAAAACTTATTCCTCTTGACCTGCCGATCGGCTAATCCCTCTGGGATGGCTAACCCCTCCCCCAGCGCCGACTTGCCATGGGACCTCGGACATCGTGAATGTATGAATGTATGACACATATTGTGTTGACTATATGCTAATGCCGCGAAAATATATTTGCAGCTAAAGTATGAATTAGAATTTTTCTTTATAGAAGACATAAAATGTAAAAAGCATTAGTTTCGTGCAAATTCGTTCTCATCACAGTGACTATATGCTAATGCCGCGAAAATATATTTGCAGCTAAAGTATAAATTAGAATTTATCTTTATAGCAGACATAAAATGTAAAAAGCATTAGTTTCGTGCAAATTCGTTCTCATCACAGTGACCATATGCTAATGCCGCGAAAATATATTTGCAGCTAAAGTATAAATTAGAATTTATCTTTATAGCAGACATAAAATGTAAAAAGCATTAGTTTCGTGCAAATTCGTTCTCATCACAGTGACTATATGCTAATGCCGCGAAAATATATTTGCAGCTAAAGTATAAATTAAGAATTTATCTTTATAGCAGACATAAAATGTAAAAAGCATTAGTTTCGTGCAAATTCGTTCTCATCACAGTGACTATATGCTAATGCCGCGAAAATATATTTGCAGCTAAAGTATAAATTAGAATTTATCTTTATAGCAGACATAAAATGTAAAAAGCATTAGTTTCGTGCAAATTCGTTCTCATCACAGTGACTATATGCTAATGCCGCGAAAATATATTTGCAGCTAAAGTATAAATTAGAATTTATCTTTATAGCAGACATAAAATGTAAAAAGCATTAGTTTCGTGCAAATTCGTTCTCATCACAGTGACTATATGCTAATGCCGCGAAAATATATTTGCAGCTAAAGTATAAATTAGAATTTATCTTTATAGCAGACATAAAATGTAAAAAGCATTAGTTTCGTGCAAATTCGTTCTCATCACAGTGACATGTTATAGTTCAATTGAATGCACTGATATCACCACAACATCTATGCCTTTCAGTAAAATGATTATCCTCCATTAAAATAAAACCTGTGACAGAGGTATATTCGTTTTGATAAATATAAAGAAGGTTTATTATTACTGGATATACCAACTAATACAAATTGTCGCTCACAAACACAAAGCTTAGTCAAACAAAGCTTTTAGTGGAACATGGTAAGAGCTAATTCTGAGACCAAGATCAACTTAATGTATCTTAAACTCTTGAACCGAATGTAACAGACTGGAACGATTAATATTTATATAATGCGAATATTAGATTCTTCACATCATAGAAAAGTATTATCCCCACAGTTTTGGAAGACGGATATCCACATTTTAGGCATAAACCTATGCAAATCAACTCGTTATAATCTATTATATTCGTATGGAAATCAAGGTTGATGTCTTCTTTTTACTTTACCAGACTCCTGAACCCGACTGATTTATAGGCAATATCTACTTAAATATTATGCGGAACAAAATATTCAGGAACTGTCTTCGCAAAAAATCACACGTGGTTACACAACAACAACTGTTTTACCAACAATTCAACTTGTTGAATTTTTGTTAACTGAGTCTGAAGCTTATCAGCATACATATATTACAGCTGTAATATAAACAGATTTATCGGGTTTTACGTGAACAAAAAGCAGTTATGTTCATAACAGAAGTACGGATCTGAAATTAGGCATAATACAAAGATCGCTACAAAGCATTCGTATGATGTCATTTCGGGGTTGTACAAATCTAAATCTTGACATAGGTGTACAGGCGTTTCCCCAAGGTTTATTTAGAGCGTTTTATGCTAAGGTATCATTGCTTTACTGTTTTAAGATTTTATTTTCCCCAAGGTTTGTTTAGAGCGTTTTATGCTAAGGTATCATTGCTTTACTGTTTTAAGATTTTATTTCCCCAAGGTTTGTTTAGAGCGTTTTATGCTAAGGTATCATTGCTTTACTGTTTTAAGATTATATTTCCCCAAGGTTTGTTTAGAGTGTTTTATTCTAAGGTATCATTGCTTTACTGTTTTAAGATTTCATTTCCCCAAGGTTTGTTTAGAATGTTTTATTCTAAGGTATCATTGCTTTACTATTTTAAGATTTCATTTCTCCAAGGTTTGTTTAGAGTGTTTTATTCTAAGGTATCATTGCTTTACTATTTTAAGATTTCATTTCTCCAAGGTTTGTTTAGAGTGTTTTATTCTAAGGTATCATTGCTTTGCTATTTTAAGATTTCATTTCTCCAAGGTTTGTTTAGAGTGTTTTATTCTAAGGTATCATTGCTTTACTATTTTAAGATTTCATTTCTCCAAGGTTTGTTAGAGTGTTTTATTCTAAGGTATCATTGCTTTACTATTTTAAGATTTCATTTCTCCAAGGTTTGTTTAGAGTGTTTTATTCTAAGGTATCATTGCTTTACTATTTTAAGATTTCATTTTGCTACAATAACCTAATATAGCGAAGCTATGCCAAATTTAATTTTGTTCTTGTGGTGATAAATACCCAAATCGTTTGTTATATAATTTTGGGCCGGACTTCATCTGCTTTAAGGATATTTCAGGCAATTTTATTCGTGGATCCTTCATACTTGACTGAGCTACCAAAATTGGAATGGTCGTCTTCGGTTTCATTACCTTTTATATAATTCAGCAAT
>JASANE010007847.1:0-40138 GCA_030248225.1 Trileptium ribeirensis
AATACTTTTAATCTCAATCAGTAGCATTTCAAAAATCGTACTAATATTTAAAATTTATCCGCCTGCCGTTCCACTGCGACCACTTTCCCAGCCCCGTTTCTGAAGCTGGTACACTTAATCTATATTGTTGTTATGCAGTCTGTTATTGGCGCGTTTAAGGACGCGGTCTTGAAGAATAAATGCTCAAATTCCTCCTTTGGCGGCGTCATTTTCAGTGAACCTGAAACGCAGATATTCACGCAGAATGTTCAACGCCATCGGCAGTCGGCTGGAAGCCTTTGCCTGCATTCTTATTCACAACTGCTTGCTTCTGCTCCATTTGGTCGTGGCCGAATAGATTTAGCTCTGACAAAGCAGAATTGGTGAGCTAATATTGAGGTTGAATGGTTTGGCTTCATATGAAGCGCCATTTTATAAGAACTTCTGATCAGGTGGGACATGTTTGTCACTTTTCATGTATTGATTGTTGCTGTAGCTGAATAATGCTAATTAGGACCAGCAGTGGTCGGTTGAGCTAAACTATTACGCCCCAGTGGTTTGCAAACACAAATGTGGCAAAGGTGTCATCCAAGTGATGCCATGGCCTCCATATTGAGATGTCATATCCAGGCAGCAATACTGGCTTCGTATAATCCCGCTCTATCGTTATATTCTGGATTATTCGAATCAATCATTAATATCTGCTGCCAATACTTTAAATGACAGAATCATCCAAGTATCAAAGGCATCTTCTTGTCCGTACATTAAACCATAATATAAAAGTGAATGTGCATTAAATGACGTTGATAATGGTATAAAATTATGACATGAGTAAAAGTTGATACCGACTTTAAGTATTGCGAACCCTTCGCTGTCATGTTATTTACACATAAACTAGCCATCGTTCAGTTGATATTGCAATCATGACGGACATAGACTAAGTCCTTTACTCCAAAAAAAGCACAGCTACCCTTTTGTTTAATAGAATCAGATAAAGTTGCACTCGCATCATAGTTTGCCAGATTCAACTAGATTTAACACGACATACCACCACATAAAAGAAATGTTACATCAGAAGCACCGAAAAACATTAGTTCAGTCATTCAGTGTCAAATATAATCTTATTAATAAAAGTATTTTCCGCTCCGTCATGGTGTACTGCCTATAGTAGATTAATAATATATATAACACCAAGGTCACTATCTGACAATATGACACCTGGTACGACACCCTTGCCAGAAGTAGACCATGATATCGTTTAGTTAGGATTTTCAATATTGTGCCTGACACCTGTGGCGTAAACGATTTTTATCGGTGTTGACACCAGATGAACCACCAACATTGGTAAGAAGACAATGATAAATTTTGATTAACCTTAATTCAAACACTTCTTCATACTTCATTTACATCAACAATGAGAAATTTTACGTTGTCCCATATTTTAGCACTAATATTAATGTTAAGAAGTCGTGTGGTATTTTTCGTACTTAGTGTATAGAAATACTATCATTGCCATTAAGATTACTCCTTTGTGTTTCTGGTAACCTTACCTTAATATGGAAAACGGGTCTTTTAATCCCCCAGCTGGAATTTCGTCAATTTTAAAGCTACAGATAAAACTTGGTACCAATCGATTCAGCTCAATAAGACTGAGTTCAGAATCACCATTTACCACATCCCCTTGACGAAAATTTTTTTTGAACTTTTGAGGTCCCAATGGTCCCCCCTAGGAACCCAAAATTTTTTTCGTAGGAATATGGTTCATATCGATATCGTCCGACTCGCCTTGATGAGACAAGTGGATTAACGTGTAATTTTTTCTAACAGTAAGTAGTAGAAAAAGTACACATGCGCTTGTATAAGTGAAATGTAAATACAACCCACTGGCACTTATTAATAAGAAAAAAATTTTTTTGGGTTCCGAAAGGGTCATTTGAGCCTAGAAAAATTTTGTCAAATATGGGTAAATAGGTATTTTCTCCACTCATCAACTAAATAATAATAATTTTATATAGCTTAAAATTGACAAAGAATTAAGCTAGGGATAGTCAAAAACCCTGAAGCTGTGAGAAATTCAGCGGGGCTATTCGTTTCTTTAAACGTTTTTACAACGAAATGAACTTTAAAACTTTTGCTTAACAAAAATACAAAAATACGATCCACGTGCATGCTGTTTATAAGCAACCTTAACCGTACATGTCCTGCATCATTAAATTAAATGAAGCGTTGTCGATTCCGCAAAGTATCAACCCGAAATCCTCGTCCAAACCCAAAGCTCCGTTCATTATCCATAGAGCTATTTCCCAACTACTACTCGATACTGAAGGCTTTCCGCAAAAAAACTGAACAACATGCATATAATAGTCCATACAGCCAAGTTCGTTACTGAGCTTGATGACTTCTTTTACACTTTACAAATCTTACTGAATAGTGAGCACTTTTCAGCTTATACGTGTTATGCGTTTCAGCATGCACCATATATTCGGCGCTATTCCCTGTTCTGCATGAAGGCAGTTCGCCTGCCCCTTCATCATGGAGGACAATGTTCCCCTTGATTTCAAAGAGACATGTCCCTCCTGGACTGAAGGAGGGACAATGCCCTGCTTCTCAAAATCCAGGAATAAGTTGTCCCCTCTAAATCGACTTTGAGGGCGAATGTTTCCTCGCAAACTGTCATGGAGACATCTGTCCTCCCATGAAATGCAGATGGGACAAGTAAACTGCCCACATGACATACAGGGGGACGCCACGAAACGCACGGCGACTACTTCTTCTGTTGATATGCATTTGCTGAAGAGTGTAATACTCTGCAGTAAAAAAGAAGCAACTCTTGGATAACCTTCGAAAAATCATACGTTGTTTTGCGGCTCTATAGCGTTAAATATGTAGTATACTAACTTTTGATTTTTATTAAACATAAAACAGTGGATACGTTTCACTGGTATACATAATATGAAGCAGTTGTTGTTACATAATGACCGATATTTCAAAACGCATCATCACAGTTACTCTGTTTTTACAAAACCCGCTGCCTTGTAAAATAATATTTTTCTTCAACTGATTCAATATTGCTGCTGGGACGATAAACTACAGTGACATGTTTATTTTCTAGCATCTCCCCGAGCGCGCTCTTAATATAAATATTAACGTAAGATGATTTAGTAAGATGATTTCAGTTCTTTTCTATTGGGCCCTGGCAGAGAAATTTTAAGAGGGATGCGTACAGTCTATAGCAGTAAGACCATATATTGAAAAACGTTTGAATACTTTCCCAGCATTCCTATGTTGACCCGTGTTTGATGACTCGGGCTTTCGGCAGCAGCCTTACTCACTTACCGTGGGTCGGACCAAGTTGTGATGGATTGACACCATTCTCATTTAGTGGAAGGGGTCAATGTTTAGTACCCCGTTTTGCGAAGATGGTCAGTTTGAAGCCCAGTTTTTGAACTAAAGCAAGTTTAAACCAATGACAGTTGTTCAATCAACACTCCCTCAAAACGAGAAAGAATCATTTTTTCTTAACCTCTGACGAAAACATATCCAGTAGGTCAGAAAGCGCCCATCTCATCAACACTGGTTTGAGGTCTAGAGTGCTGGAAAGTGTCATGTTCTTGCCTTATGCCCTCTTGATAGTATCGCACCTTGCAAATGAAGATATCATACAGTGCAAGTTTGATAACGTTTAATAGATTAATATTAATATTTACGTTTTCAAATGCAAGACACTAAGTATGTCAATTGTTCGATCTAACACCCGTGATGGACGAGCGTTCTGTCACGGGGCCTGCTCAGGATGTTGTCGTTTTATTACTAACGTGTTTTATTTCACTCCTGCTTATGAACAATTTATATATCTTTTCAGAAAGCCTTAGCAAAACGAGCTGCATCAGCTCTCAAATTTTAGGTATCGTACAAAGTACGCTTTAAATACAATGGCTAATTACTTATGTGAGTTGTGCTATAAATAAATGGAATCTGTCTCATAACATAAACTCGTAATTTCGCCGCAAATGGTCTGTACCTGACACATTAAACCCGTCTTGAACATATGTAACCAGATGAAACACTTCACCAACAAGCGCCGATCCAGGAAGTGTCGAGGGATCCATGGGTCGGATCCGGCCTACAGCGGCCGGGGTGGTAAACTTTCGAAATTTTTTGGGACTCAAAGATTTTGCCAATCTTCTCCTCATTTTTGACGAATCTCTTTCAGATTTTCCCCAATTTTCAAGCCAATTTTTTTTCCAATTTCCCGGATTTTTGCAAAAAATTTTCGGTGCGCTTTGGGGGAAAGGGGAGGAAGGGTGTGCCGCCTAGGGGTGGGGTCGATGCCACGAGTATCAAACCTGCATACGGCGCCAGAAAGGTGCGGGGCCTCGGGGGACCTGGATTTGACGGTGCGGCGGCTTTGAGAGTTGGTAGCACGGCGCCACGGATCTTCCCCTACCGTGAAATCCAGATTCCGCCGCTGTGCCATGGTAATGGTGCATTCGTATAAGCATGTGACTGTTGAAATAAGTACACGATATTCATTAACTCATCCATATGGATGTTGCAACCGATACTGCATTGTACGGATTGTGACTTGTAGCAACAAATTTAGGGCCTAAATGGAAGCAAAAGTTGCAGGCAAGGTCCAAAAGAACTTGAAACTTTAAGCATGAGACGTTGGTTGTTCGACATTTGCTTGGAAGTAGTAGAAGCAAACAAAAACGTAATTATACACCGAAATTTCTAATCTAAATAGGCGACATCCAAATCCGAAGAGGTTGTAGATTACATTGATATTTGCGAACCTGTATGTTTTATAACGTAATGTAGTGAAAATAAAGGTTTTCCCGGGAAGAATGGCTGAATGAACGGTAAAACTAGGAATCTAAGTCTCACAAGCTCCATATTTCGAATCAAGTTTGAAAATTTTAAGTACTCACCCGGCACCGAATCACTACAGCTGTCATTTAGTTTTGTGTGTAGCCATCCCCATCTTACCTAATTCTGTCGACTTGATCCAATACATGTAGCGCTCAGTTTTTGTAATAATTTTACCGAAGTTTGACTAGGATGAAAAATAATAGAACCTTTTTGACGAAGCTTTCCCCGCTTTGCAGTAGCTTATAGCATAAGAGCTGTTGTCGACGTAAAATTAAAAATTACCTGAAAATTTCTTCTGAAGTAAAAATAGTGGTGCCGAGGTCTTATGCTGTGTCAAGTAGTGCTTAAAGTATTTATATTCTCCAATAGGTCGAAATCTGCAAATCTATGATTAAGACAGTTCGCAAAAAACCAGTTTACGAAAAAACAAACGTAAAAGATTATAAGGTTAATAAAAATACAATCCTAGCTGGCATTATGTACATAAAATTCTATTTAACTGATTCTCATCGAAATACTTGTTCTATACTACCTACCCAAGCGTTAAAACACAGCGAAAATCATTCGAAAATAGCAGCGAAAGTCAAGCTGAGGGGTGTAAGGTACCGCAGGTTGTGCTATATTCGATATACAAAGACCAGGAGCGTCACCAGAAACCTTAGCTGGGCAACACTTGCGCATTGTGGTGTCGACTCAGCAGGTCGATCTGACAGTTGCAAGCTGAAAACATTTTTGCAGTTACTGGTGGTACCAGCCAAAGTTTAGGGTCGGTTGGGCTATGGTCCCCAGGACTCCCGTGGCTGTGACCCTGCCTCAAGCTATGGTTAGTTAGGCCTTCCTCTAACACTAGACTAAAACAAGGTACTCCACCCATAACCCTCGACATAGTAACCTATTCTTTTTAACGATATAACACGGCATAGCATTACGCACATCTGCTTGACAAATACCTACTATATATCAAAACTGTAGCGTGTGCTGATTTGCAAATTGATTTTATTCGTATTAATTATGGTATATTTTTATTTATGTATTTGCTTTATTCCCAACAACCGTCTTGGTTGTTGTGCATTCCAACATTATTTAGTTACGATGAGATGGGTGACACACAAAACTAAATGACAGCTGTAGGATTCGGTGCCGGTGAGGACTCAAAATTTTCAAACTTGATTCGAAATATGGAGCTTGTGAGACTTAGATTCCTAGCTTTACCGTTCATTCAGCCATTCTTCCCGGGAAAACCTTTATTTTCACTACATTACGTTATAAAACATACAGGTTCGCAAAATATCAATGTAATCTACAACCTCTTCGGATTCCTGGACGTTGCCTATTTAGATTAGGAATTTCGGTGTATAATTACGTTTTTGTTTCTGCTTCTACTACTTCCAAGCAAATGTCGAACAACCAACGTCTCATGCTTAAAGTTTCAAATTCTTTGGACCTCGCCTGGTACTTTTGCTTCCATTTAGGCCTAAATTTGTTGCTACAAGTCACAATCCGTACAATGCAGTATCGGTTGCACATTCATATGATGAGTTAATGAATATCGTGTACTTATTTCAACAGACACACGCGTTATACGAATGCACCATTACCATGGCACAGCGGCGGAATCTGGATTTCACGGTAGGGGAAGATCCGTGGCGCCGCGCTACCAACTCTCCGAGCCGCCGCACCGTCAAATCCAGGTCCCCCCGAGGCCCCGCACCCTTCTGCGCCGACGCGTCGCACCCCCGTGGCATCGACCCCACCCCGAGGCGGCACACCCCTCCTCCCCTTTCCCCGAAAGCGCACCGAAATTTTTTGCAAAAATCCGGGAAATTGGAAAAAAAATTGGTTGAAAATTGGCAAAAATCTGAACACAATTTGTCAAAAATGAGGAGAAGATTGGCAAAATCTTTGAGTCCCAAAAAATTTCGAAAGTTTACCACCCCGGCCCGCTGTAGCGGGATCCGACCCATGGATCCCTCTACACTTCCTGGATCCGCGCTTGTTGGTGAAGTGTTTCATTCGTTACATACGTTCGATGGGTTTAATGTGTCAGGTAGATACCATTTTTCGCGAAATTACGAGTTTATGTTATGATACTCCATTTATTTATAGCACAACTCACATAAGTAGTTAGCCATTGTATTGACAGCGTACTTTGTACGATACTGAGATTTGAGAGCTGATGCAGCTCGTTTTGCTAAGGCTTTCTGAAACACATAGGAATCGTTCACAAGAGTAGCGAAACAAAACATGTTAGTAATAAACCTACAACATTTTTCAGCAGGCCCCGTGACAGAACGCCGTGCACCACGGGCGTTAAATTTAACAACTGATATATGAGTGTCTTGCATTTGAAAACGTAAATATTAATATTAATCTATTAAACGTTATCAAACTTGCACTGTATGTATTTATATTCGGAAGCTACAATACTATCAAGAGGGCATAAGGCAAGAACATGACACTTTCCAGCACTCTTGCGTTAACCAGTGTTGATGAGATGGGCGCTTTCCTACCTACCGCACACGTGTTCGGGAGAGGTTAAAACAAACTGACTCTCCCTCGTTTTGAGGGAGTGTTGATTGAACAACTGTCATCGGTTTAACCGCTCTCGTTTAAAACCTGGGTTTCAATCTACCACCTCGCAAAACGGGGTACTGACATTTACCCCTTCCACTAAATGAGAATGGTGTCAATTTATCTCGACCTGTCCCACCCACGGGAAGTGAGAAAGGCTGCTGCCGAAAGCCCGAGTCATCAAACACGGGTCAACATAGGAATGCTGGGAAAGTATCAAACGTTTCTAATATATGGTCTTACTGCTATAGACTGTACGTATCTCTCTTAAAGTCTCTCTGCCAGGGCCCAATAATAAGAACTGAAATCATCTTACGAAATCATCTTACGTTAATATTTATATTAAGAGCGCGCTCGGGGAGATGCTAGAAGATAAACATGTCACTGTAGTTTATCGTCCCAGCAGTATATTTAATCAGTTGAAGAAAAATATTATTTTACAAGACAGTGATTTTGAAATAGAGAACCGTGATGATGCGTTTTGAAATATCGGTCATTACGGAACAACAACTGCTTCATATTATGTATACCAGTGAAACGTATCCACTGTTTTATGTGTTATAAAAATCAAAAGTTAGTATATGACATATTTAACGCTATAGAGCCGTAAACAACCAATGATTTTTCGAAAGGTTATCCAAGAGTTGCTCTTTTTTACTGCAGAGTATTACACTCTTCAGCAAATGCATATCAACAGAAGAAGTAAGTCGCCGTGCGTTTCGTGGCGTCCCCCTGTATGTCATGTGGGCAGTTCACCTGTCCCATCTGCATTTCATGGGAGGACAGATGTCTCCATGTATTTTGCGAGGAAACATTTGCCCCCAAGTCGATTTAGAGGGGACAACTTATTCCCTGGATTTCGTAAGAAGGGGCATTGTCCCCTCCTTCAAGTCCAGGAGGGACAACATGTTCTCTTTCGAAATCAAGGGGAACATTGTCCTCCATGAAATGCAAGGGGGGGGGGCAGGTGAACTGCCTTCATGCAGTACAGGGGAATAGCGCCGAACACACGGTGACATGCCTAAACGCATAACATGTATAAGCTGAAGTGTGTCATACTATTCAGTAAGATTCGCGTGTAAAGTGTAAAAAAGTAAGTCATCAGCTCTAGTAACTAAATTCGCTGTGTACTGCACGATTATATGCATGTTGTTCAGTTTTTTTGCGGAAAGCCTTTCGGATCCGAGTAGTAGTTGGGAAATAGCTCTATGGATAATGAACGTAGCTTTGGGTTTGGGACGAGCGTTTCTGGTTCGATACTTTGCGGTGATCTATAAATGTTCATCGGTACTCGAAATGCAAATGCAGGACATGTACGGTTAAGGTTGCTTATAAACAGCATGCATGTGTATTGTATTTTCTGTATTTTTCCGTTAAGCAAAAGTTTTAATCACTTTGTTGTAAAAACGTTTTAAAGAAACGAATAGCTCCGCTGAATTTCTTATAGTTTTCCAGGGTCTTTTCGGTTATCCCCCCCAGCTGGAATTTCGTCAATTTTGAAGTTACAGATAAAATTTTGGTACCAATCGATTCAGCTCGATGAGCTGGTTCAGAAAATACCCATTCTACCCACATCCCTGACAAAAATTTTTTTCGATTTTTTGAGGTCCCAATGGTCCCCCCTCGGGAACCCAAAATTTTTTTTCTTATTAATATGGTCATGTTGGGTATCATTCGACTCGGCTTGATGAGACAAGTGGATTAGTGTGTAATTTTTTGAAATCTACCCCACCGTTAGAAAAAATTACACGTTAATCCACTTGTCTCATCAAGGCGAGTCGAATGATACCCAACATGACCATATTCCTACGAAAAAAATTTTGGGTTCCTAAGGGGGGACCATTGGGACCTCAAAAAATCGAAAAAAATTTTTTGTCAGGGATGTGGGTAAAATGGCTATTTTCTGAACCAGCTCATTGAGCTGAATCGATTGGTACCAAAATTTTATCTGTAGCTTCAAAATTGACGAAATTCCAGCTGGGGGGGATAACCGAAAAGACCCGTTTTCCATATTAGCGTAAGGTTACCAGAAACACAAAGGAGTAATCTTAATGGCAATGATAGTATTTCTATACACTAAGTACTAAAATACCATACGAAACTCTTCTCTTAACATTAATATTAGTGCTAAAATATGGACAATGTAAAATTTTCTCATCGTCGATGAACGGAAGACTGAAGAAGTGTTTGAATTAAGGTTAATCAAAATTTAGTCTATACTTTGATTCGTCTTCTTACCAATGTTGGTGGTTCATTCTGTGTCAACACCGATAAAAATCGTTTACGCCACAGGTGTCAGGCACAATATTGAAAATCCTAACTAAACGATATCATGGTCTTGACTTCTGGCAAGGGTGTCGTACCAGGTGTCATATTGTCAGATAGTGACCTTGGTGTTACATATTATTAATCTACTATAGGCAGTACACCATGACGGAGCGGAAAGATCTTTTATGAATAAGATTATATTTGACACTGAATGACTGAACTGAATGTTTTTCGGTGCTTTGTGCCACGTAACATTTCTTTTATGTGGTGGTATGTTGTGTTAAATCTAGTTGAATCTGGCAAAACGATGATGCGAATGCAATTTCATCCTATTTCATTAAAACAAAAGGGTAGCTGTGCTTTTTTTGGAGTAAAGGACTTAGTTTACGTCCGTCATGATTGCAAATCAGACTGAACGATGGCGAATTCTAATGTGCAAAAACATGACAGCGAAGGGTTCGCAATACTAAGTTGTATTACTTTTTGACCGATGTCATAATTTTTATACCATTATCAACGTCATTTAATGCACATTCACTTTTATTATGCGTTTACGTACGGACAATAAGATGCCTTTGATACTTGCGATGATTCTGTCATTTAAAGTATTGGCAGCAGATATATTAATGATTGATTGATAGTTCAACATAACCATAGAGTGGATTATACGAAGCCAGTATTGCTGCCTGGATATGACATCAATATGGAGGCCAATGCATCACTTGGATGACACCTTTGCCACATTTGTGTTTGCAAACCACTGGGGTGAGAGTATCACCACAGTCCTACTACTGCTGGTCCTAATTAGCATCATTCAGCTACAATAATATTTTAGCACATGTAAAAGTGACAAACATGTCCCACCTGATTATATAAGTTCGAATAAATGGTGCTTCATATTAGCTTAACCATTCAACCTCAATATTAGCTCACCAATTCTGCTTTGTCAGAGCTAAATCTATTCGGCTTATGACCAAATGGATAAGCAAGCAGTTGTGAATAAGAATGCAGGGCAAAATAGGCTTTCAGCCGACTGCCGATGGTGTTGAACATTGCGCGAAGATTGCGCGTTTCAGGTTCACTGAACGCATGCTCGCCAAGGTAGGAATTTGAGCATTTATTCTTTGAAGTACCGCGTCCTTAAATGTGTCAATATAAACAGACCGCAGTATATATATATATATATATTATAAGTGTACCAGCTTCAGAAACGGGGCTGGGAAAGTGGTCGCAGCGGGGGGTACGGCAGGCGGAGTAAATTTTAAAAATATTAGAACCTCAATTTTGCCAAAATGTCACTGAATTGACCACAATTTTCCCCAACTTTTTCTAAAGACTTTCCCCAATTTGTGCTTATGTTCTCATAATTTTCCGAGCGTTTTCGGCGCTCGGCTATAAATCCATCGTTATCTAAATTATCGAAAGTTAACAGTCTAAACGATAAATATATTAGACATGATATTACTGTGCTATAGCACTTTCGCAAAGCCTCTTATTAAGACTTCCTTCCGTGTATTATTGTTTTCTATATAATCTTGAACAACCTTTTGGCGTAACTTGAATTGAACTTAGATTGTTTGGCTGGAAGCCTCATGCACAAGACACTGAGCTGTTAGGATCTGTTGTTTGGTTCCAAAGAACCACACAAACCGAATGAATAACAACTTATGTCAAGCGTACGCCATATGATAAAGTCATCGCTTTGCAATGTAGTTGTTACATTGGCGTAATATGCATTTAAGGCATGGCTGTCCACTGGGGGAAAATGGGTTACCACCTAAGAGATGGACCACCAAGCCAAATCTTCCTTCCGCAAGAACCTCTTCCCCGCCGACCATCTACCTCCTAACCCTGCGGACTTTCGACACCTATGACTTAAGGATTAAAGTTATAGTTAAAAAATCAAATTAAATTTTTGCAGTTGTAAATTTATAGCAGCAGATTTTTTTGTATCATATTAAATTTAATAGTTTGAAATATATTTGCTCAAATACACTAGTTTAATAAGGTATATATTTAACTTGCTATTGTAAATTATACCTCCATAGTCAAAATCGAAATTTCTATTCAAGTCCACGCCAATGCATTTGGGATGAGGTTTTCGGCCACCACCGTTTGGATTGCGATTCTTTCGCCAATACCGATCCTATGATAAATGGTTTGTAATATATAAACAAATTAACGAAGTAAATAATTTGATGAATATAAATTAGTGATTAATAGAATAGATATTACCTAATCTACGTACACATATGTAAATAAAATTTCTGTAAATATTAGGTAGTTAAATCAAATGCAAGCAGAATTTTTCATGAAAATTTTCGATATACATTTATATTATTGATATCCTAGTTTAGTTATAATGAGTGAGCTAAAACAAAACGTACCAAAACTTGGACCAAACATTGGCATCCTAGTTTGAAGCGGTTTATTTGACAAAATTATAAAATAACTGCAAAATTAGATATTTGTGGGTGTGCCTTTAAACAGATAAACTCAGACAGCTGACTTGACCCATATCATACACATCAGAAAGATATAATTGCATATAAATATATACAAGTTATACCATGTAGAAGCAATTACTACTCAGTGTATTAAATACAGTTAGAACTTGGACAAGATTTTTTTATCAAGCTGCTCCGCTATGTGCTGCTGAAATATTGTTTAGCTTTGATACATGTAAATCGCTAAATCTTTGAAGATGGGAACTTTGAAAAGTAGAAACATTTCTTTGAAATTCTTGAAATATCAGATGCTCAATTGGAACAGATTGGTCAAATATATCGGCTGGCTTGCTACAGGCAATAAAAGATTTGATAAAATATCAAATGAAACTCGGCGTGAGTTGAAACTCCTCTGATATCTAAGACAGCACCGAGCTTTCATAGCCGTAAAGATGCGGCAATACCGTAGACGTCCGAGGAATTTAACAGCGCACTGTACATTGTGTATTCTTCCAAATGCGCACTGTAGGTAATTTTAGTACACTATTTTATGTCAACGTATGTTTGAAATTTCAGATTTATTTGTATGGACTAATAAGTTGTACTACATTCAACTTTAATTTTTTCTAGCCTCCACTACTCCTTCACACCTCGTTAAATTGCATATATATTTTTTCAGGCACCGCACTCGAAATTAGGCCAAAAGCTTGCACTGTTCATATCAAGGGTAAAGCAGGAGTAGTAAATCCGTTACTAATAACTGAACATAGCTGCAAAATGGATGACTGGAAGGTCCCTTAACTGGATGATGGCGAAGCTTTTCAGACCCGTTACAGCTCTTGTAACACTGCTTAAACGTAGCGGACGTGCCACTTTTTTTCTAAAACCGTCAACTATACGTCGTGGTAAATCAACTTACAACTGTCTTGCTATGCTCGTAACCATCAGGATTCAGTACAGGAACGACATAGAAATCCATCGATTCGATCATCTGATTTATTGTGCTATTGGAATGGTAGCCGTCAATTAGCTGAAATGTATGAAATGCATAAAATTTGTAATGGGTGAGTCCAGTTAAAGTACATGCACCTGTTGTCGGACACATGTACTATTATCAAGCCAGCCGTCTTAAAACCGTTGATCGCGCGCGAATCATAATTTTATTTTGTGTATGCGGTCGTAATCTCGAGACAGGGACACACAGGTGCTGTTCGTAGTCATTATTTTACTATCTAGGTTGATATTTACAGCCTGAATTTCAGTGGAAGACGTTTCATTGTTGTGTTTATCACATGCTTTAACCCTCATAAACTGCGAATGCAGCTGTCATGTGATGTTCGAGGACAATCGTGAACAATTTTAGGCACATAAATTGCGTTAGACACGACAGTTTGAGCCCCGTCCGCAGTCGCGAAACCGCTAATCCTCATGGCAGTCTTACAAGCGCGAATTTCTGTACGATTCAATTTGTGATTGTGACAAAAGAACAACCGTGATATGCGCATCTAATGTGGATTTCCGCATAAAACACAGCAATTTGCTTATAAGGGTACCTAAGGTATGATTCCATCAAAACGGATATTACACACATTAGAAGGGTTAAATATTTGTTATCAACATTGATAATAATGTAAATTTTAATCCAAGAAATATGGTACCAAACAAGTTATTTCCCCAAAAGCTTTATTAAAGCACACGCAGGGCTTGCGATTGTAGTTTTCATGTTTTACTCAAGTAAATAAGTCATGAGAGTATCATAATAATTATGGGTTATTATACAGGTACGAGGAAAAGGGAAAACGATGTCTTTTCAGCAATATCTAGTACTTCCTACACCTTCTGTTTACCAAAAATTACTCTACACTGGCGACGTTAGCAACAAAGAAAAACTGTCCAGAGAGTACAGGAGGAATGTGGCTGGAGTCTTGTAATCTCGGTTATCACGAGGACGCATATTTTAACGCACATCCATGTAAGATTATTTCTCAGTATATATTTGTATTTAGGGAATTTCTATACTTAGCTTCATTTGCGATACGTGGAACATATTGCTTTTCCTGAATTTTATTTAGATAAATGTTTAAATATTAAATATGTGTACATGGGGTAGAGGTGTTATCCCTTTAAGTTTCGGTACCAATAAGCCAAAACTTACTTACTGGTGCAGTGTAACCCCATACCCAGCCATCCTCTAAGCCTGATGCATGATGCGCCAGGAATTTTTTAGCAAAATTAGTGAAAACTGGCAGAATCCAACCAAGGTTGTCATAAATTCATTTAATTATAAGAATTGAACATAATTTTTGGAGCAATATAAATTTGCTTGCCCGAAACCAGCAAATTAATATTTGTTGTTTAAGGAATAGTTTCGGACCATATTGGCTTTTATACAATGCATTATCCCATGATTAACTATACGACTGAACTCAATCCACAACGATTCGTTGAATAAGCCTACTAGGTCTGGATCTTTTAACACACCCGAAAGGGTGAAACATAAAATTTAACAATCTGTAGTGCATGAATTGGTGCATAAATGTAAAAGTGATTGACTTCATTTTGCGTTCAGACAGCATCCTATCAATATAACGTTACAGTATTGTTTCTGACCTATATAACAGTCTTATCGTGTTTTCAAATTATTTGCCAAATTGTCAAATTATCATCACTGGAATATCAAGTCAATTTACACATGCATTTTAGTTAGGGAACGCAAACACCAATTTACTGTTTCTCTGCTTCGCTTTAATATAGGGCAGTAGCATCCTCACGACGTAAAGCTACTAAAACATTGTAAAACTAGCGGTTTCAGTGCGGCATTTTCAGCAATGCTAAAATGTTAATTTAAACAAACTGACATCGAGCCATGACATTTTTCTAACCTTATCATAACCGGGGTCCATGTCACCTTTAGGGGCAGGTCGTTATATCGTTTAGAAAAAGAACTGCTTGTAGCGGGGTATCGGGGAGGCAGCCCCCGACTTAGGCTTAGCGTATTTCTTATGTGAGAACCTCCACTTTGGCTAAGACTAATCCTTAGGCTTACTAGAGCAAGAACGACATAGCACGCATTTCACTAAACGCCCGTACAAGTTTTCCCATAACAGATATGTAGTCGAGTAGAGTTGGTCACGCTTTATACATTAGAATTGCTGAATGAGTGGAAACCATTTCATGAGAGGCAAGCTTTTTACTGTATTTTGTACAAAAATGTACTTGCAACCAATTTAAAAGTACACTATGAATTAACGACATTACTTATTCACTGAGCATTTTAGGGTAAGTTACACTACGCCATTCGCGAATGCTTTAAGTTTATTAGTATATGTGTATATGTAAATAGTAATTGACTTCGTCTCGTGTTCTGTCTGTTTAGGGGAAGCAGGATCCTACCAATGCAAAATTACCTTATTGCTGCTAACCTCATTATCTCGGTTCAAAATTTAAATTACGGTTATCTGTGATGCTACAAAGTTATCACCGTTGGAGCAGCTACCCAATTTGAGTATGCATCAAAAAATATTAGGCAAGTAAATATCTTACGAATAAGAAACTCGATAAGACATTATGGAAGGCCATTGGAGCAAAATCAAACCGTTTGACTGTTAATATATAGCCGAATGAAAGATCATTAATTGGGGCCCCAATGTGTCCTTACTACATTACACATTTTTATAGCTTTACGGTCAAACAATGTATGAGGTTTACAGCTGTGTGGTTAGAAGTTTAAGCAGTAACAATTTTCCTAGAGAACTAAGTAATTGGAGTCTGCTTGCACGCGTGTACCCCACTACCTAAAGGCCTAGAACATTGTGATCACCAGAAACTATAACTTGCTGTGACCTAGTCCTTTGTAAGTATGTCCCCAAGGAACGGTAGACTGTTCCTTGCAAACTGGCACCTTCTCAGAGTTGCTGTGACCTAGTTATCTAAACACAAACACTCACTCTCTGTAGTTATTTGAGCTAAGGCATTCTTTTCTGCAGCATAGCTTATTCGATACGTTAACTCACTAGCCTAAGAGAATAATTTCAAAATGTCGGTCGGACAAGTGGATATATTTTAGTTCATCGTACATTACAAATATTTACTACATACAGCATTAATAGCATACAACGCTGTTGCAGGTGCAATCCATTCGCGTGCATGGATTCCGCCGTCGATAAATATTGCTGGTCGTAATGAATTTCCTTGATCTGCGGATTGTTTGCTGATCTGAAACCAAAAAATTCATTTGTAATTATGGGTATATTTATCTATATACAAGATCAAGATAGCTAGTTAACAGAAAACTGCGCAATAGATCGGTGATGGGCCTATCATTTTTATGATATATAGAGCTCATATAACAGTTGGCTCATAGCAGTAAAATTAAATTTCCACGTTTAGTTCGTACAACTCCCTAAAATTTATATACAGTGCAAAATATAAGTTAACGTAAGTTGAATACCTATTCAGAACAGTGCCGAAACCATCACTACGATATCGATTACCTTGTGTTTTTCAGTATATGAACATCTTAGACCCTCAATTTGTCAATCACCTATCACGATTCCATTGCCTATTTATACTAATCATGTGAAATGTCTCAATATAACCTCCACTTCTCAGGTCATGGTTTACGCCTATGATTCAAGAATGTATACGGTTTATATCTGTAAGTTTTAAGTGCAATACTTTAATATTGTTGCTAATAATATTTTTTAATTTTACAAATTGCATAATATATTTACTCACTGCTTACAAATTTAGCATATTATTTATATCCATTACGCAATGTTTACTACAGCCTTGTACTAATAATGGTCAATCTCTAACACTTAGAAGTACTCCCAAAAGATGTCGTCCTCTTACCGAACGAGTAACAATGTTATGTCGATTGATCAGTCCTCAGTTTTACGCGGAAAATGTTCAAAAGCTATTTTCCTATATACATATATAGAATAAAATATTAAATTTTAACTAATATACGTCAATGTTCAATGATGAGCTTGAACGCCGTGCATTATCCAACACTTAATTTAGTACATTCTGGTTTGGTGTAGAGTTGAACAACTTAAGTCGACCCATTTTACGCTGTGCAAGAACTTCATATGCAAGTCGAACAAATTTCTGAACAAGCGCTGAAGTATGTAAGGAAAATTAAAATTCTTATCGTAGCAAAAGAAGCTTCTCAGCAGTCGGCCAGCCCATCGGACGTCGGCCACCCCTACAGCCGTAGGCAGGCTGTTGGGATTATATGATTCCGCAATTATTAGTTTTCTAGTACTTGTTAACTTTTACTAATTTTTATGGTTATCTGAAATATGTTGGAGTGTTATATTAACTTACTTTTATTCTGTAGACCGTTCTAACATGGTTCGTTTATTCGGGAACGTTGCCTATTTTAGCGACCAGAGTAAGTATGGTACTAATTTCTTAATGTTTTCAAAGTTAAGTTTTGTGGCTGGTGCAAATGTCTATTATATATTGTTTACCTTTATTCCGTGAACCGTTCGCCCGTCGTGCGTTTCTTCGGGAGCACTGAATATTTCAGTTATTTCCGGATATTTTCTAGATAAAAATTCCATCCAGCGTGTCATCTGAAATTTTGAATGCAAATTTTTTATACTAGTAGCTTACCTTATTGCCAAGGTATTGAATTCAGAGTAAATATGTCAGTTAACTTATAAATTGAGGTGATTATTAGCAATGTTGTTTGAATAGCTGAGGATATGTACGCACTTATTGGTTGTTTAGGGCCTTACAAATTGCATCGAAATATATGATGAATTGAATGGTAATTTAGAGAGAGCTCAACTTACAAAATGAGTCTAATTTCCATAATGTTGCTTGAATTATTTAGCATACGAACCCGCTTATTGCGTATCTAGGGCCTTACCAATTGCATAAAGAAAATTGCAGCATAAGAATAAATAGATGTAAGAAATGAGCTCTATAGCTCCCATATTGCTGGAGTGGTTACGGAAATATTGTCGTTTTCGGGTTTTGGGCCTATTCAGAAACCCGTTTTGACGCTACACTGCAGTGTAAATAAATAGGAACAGAACACCATGTGCGGCCATTTAGAGTATATGTTGGTGTACGTAGATATTCCTATTTTCGTGTATTTTGGATCTCGTGGGACACTTTTGACGCAACTCTGCAACGTAAACATTGGCAATAGCAGCGCACTATGTGAGATATATAGATAATAAGTCGCTCTACAATATGAGCCCACTAACACCCAGCGGTTATAGAGATATTGTCGTTTTCCTGTATTTTTGGCTTGATGGATCTATTTAAAAACCTCCTTTTACCCAAATTCCCACAAATCATATACAGTCGTACAAATGCTTGTTTGCTCTACAAAATGAGCATAATTTGGATCGGGAATCTACATCGGTTGCCGAGATACAATAAATAACGTGATTCTTCAAGCGTCTTTGGGACCCTACCAAAGTCTCTTTGAGTCCGTGTTTCGGGGCAAAATGTTGGAATCGGGCGTCGCGTCTAACTAAAAAGGGCACAAACAGAGATTAATAGAAAACAGAGAGAAATCATGCCAAACAATCTGACCATGTATAGTTGAATTATGCGCGTCACTTTAAAAACCAATAACGGATAAATCTTCACTATATAGCTGTTAAAAATTGTTCGGTTCGTTCGTTTCACTTACTACAAGTTCATTTTAGAACTAGCGAGTTAAACTGCATACACAGCACAGGGATATTCACAGACGGCAATGTAGCACTGGATTACGTATTTATTTATTTCAAATTGTACTTTTAAAACCGTTAGCCTTCATTTTTATCATACAGAAATCACTTATTAGCTTTTATATTTCGGGTTATTTGATATAATAGGTATTCGGCGCATTAGGTAGAAACAGTAAATACAGTTTCATAATGTATTTTCATTCAAAATATGTATTCGAGCATATTCGATTATATATAGAAAAGCGATGGAACATGGCCTTGGGTAAGGACACGTAAACCCAGCGTTTCAGTGAGCTTGATTTTTTATGTTAGTAATCCAACAGTTTTTACTGCACAGTAAACCTAACTTAATTTGTCTGTGTGAATACAATTAGCTGGGTCACTGTCAGCGCGTCATTTTCTAACCATCAGCATTTCTTTACGCAGAATACATCATCGAGTTTACATGACTAGCTTTATCCATTGATGTATTTCGTTTGCCCAATTTCTGTTTTGCAATAATATCAGGTGATGTTATGCAGACGGAGCCATGGATTAACCAGGACTATTAGTTATGGACCTACTTGCCCGCCCAAATTATATCTAATCTTCCGACCTTGAAATAGGTAACACTAGGAAGTCTATTTACCACCACTTAGCTAGCACGCTAGACCACGAACTCGTGTACCCCAGCTGTTAGCGTAGTATTATTTGGTGGCCAGCACTGTAGTTTAATTGTGTAATTGTTGTGTTATAGTAGTTGCTGGGGATCGCAACGCCGCGTAAGCACGAAACTGCACTGCCAAGGAAAAACGTACGAGCTCCGACATTAGCCATTATCTAAAGTATTACGCCATTTATGACTCTAAATAAGCAGGATAAGCGGAAATTTCAATAAAATTAGCAACTACATTGTCCTAATACCTGCTCATATCAAGATATCGTTGCCCTTCTATAATTGCTATACGATTTTTAATTGATTCAGAGGTAAAAAATGACGAATATAAAACATCACGCCTAACCCTAGTCTAAAAATACATTTGGTTTGCTGAAACCACTATCACCAACGGTATAATAATTTTAACTTAAAGTTTCTATAAGCATGTCATTTCTTACTTCCAACAGATCTGACACCT
Organism: Trileptium ribeirensis; assembly: GCA_030248225.1. NCBI lineage: Eukaryota > Metazoa > Nematoda > Enoplea > Enoplida > Thoracostomopsidae > Trileptium > Trileptium ribeirensis. The sequence goes on from JASANE010007847.1 coordinate 19,951, forward strand.
AAAAGTGGCCACAAACGACACTTTCGGTAGGAAAACGACATGACAGTGATTGAATGAAATGGGAAACTTCGGTCTCAAGTGGTAGCATTAGACCAGAGCAGCAATGTTGCAGTTTCGCTAAATGTTAGAGCAAAGCGGTGTCATCCGCGCACCGCAGTTAACTGTCAAAATCGGCATACTGCGGCACTAAAGACATTTCGCTAAGAGCTGAACTACACTAGAGTCCTATCATCAATAACATTCGTTCACGATATATGTCACTTAACGGCGAATGCATTGGAAACAGCTGCTTGGTGGCGCTTTGCAATAACCATATATATAAAAGCTGGCTAGTATTCGTACAATATATATGTCATTCGACTGGTTTAAGTTTGTCCGAGCCGGATTTCATAATAGGCCAATATTAATTACATAAAATCTTACCGCAGCGTATGAGTTATAAGTTGCCAAATTGATTCCAATAGCGCTCCAGCGCTGACTTCGCCTCCGCCAACGTCGATTCATTCGTATCGATGAACGTGATACTCGGTGGAGTCGCTGTTCTTGCTCTAACAGACTGTACAATCAAAAGCCTATGCTGGGCAAGATTTAGATCGAATCGAATGGAAGAAAGCTCGTAATTGGAATAAGACATATCTAGCTGGGCTGTATTTTATTTCGTGTGGCTTATTACATTGACTACTATTGTATTAGTAGCTCTAAAATTTGAGATGAACGTCTCAACCTCGATTCGGTCGTTTTTGCTGTAGATAACTAAGCATTTCAACACTTTGGCCCCTATGTATAAGATGTAATGTCAACGTACACACCAGGTTTACGGGGTCAGCAAAATTTGCACCATTTACATCGTTACATTTATTTTAAGCCATCATTAATTTATTTTGTTCAATACAGAATTCTGCGCAGTACCTATTGCAAAAATTCTTCTTGTCTGAAAAATATAATTGTCTTGCATTGCATTTATGCAGCGTTCACAGAAGTTGTGTGCAGTCACTGCACATTGTGGCAAAATTTTAGAAAAAACATGCTACAAAAACTTTATCACTTAAAAAATTGCTACAGAATGTGTGTCACTTTTATAAAAACTGCTACCTACATTTTTACCATTGGTATTCAGCTTTTTGTTAACGCCAACATGGGCTCTGCAATGTGCGAATGGAATTTGTGTTCGCCAACATTTGCTTATTTCGCACGTTTGTCTGCGTTCATTAAATGACATTCTGAGTCAGACAGCAATGTTCGTGGTCTATTTGTGTGTTATACATTACGAGAAAGAAAGCGATTGGTAATCGCAGATTCACTTGTACTCATTCAGCATAATGCGATGCTAAATCGCAAAATATAAACCGCGAATAGCGCCTACGAGCTGCTGCATCATAGATCGTGACGAGTACATAAGGGAAAATCGTGATTTGTTCACGTGCATCGCTTTTACGATAGTGAACTGACTTGAAAAAGATCAACACATGTGTACGCACCTTCACGCATCAATTTTATTATGGTTTTTTAGTTTATGTATTTCATTTTTCTTTGCACGATCAGCGTTGTATCATTAGAGAGTAATGTTAGCCGCTTGTGTATATATTATGTAGTGCTGCATTTGTGAACTTGTGAACGCGGATTTCTGTGCCAATCAATTCGTGATTTTGACAAATGGAAAACCTTGGCGTACGCACTTAAACTAAACGTCTGATAAAGAAATATATTTTGACGGTTCGGTGTTTGCGCTCGGTGCCTACAGACATTAAATAATCGTACTAACTAAAATCCTACTTTCACATTTAATACGAATCAGTTTATCATACTAAATCCTAAAGCAGCAACCAGTAAATTTACTGACTAGTCATAATTAGGAAAATTTATATTTTTTGATATATTTATTACTTCGAGTTATATCAGAAAAATCGCAGCTATTACAAAGCATTGTATAACAAAGTCGCAAATATTGGTCAGAGGATTCTTAACGGATATCTTTATTTTAACAAGACCCTGAGAAGCGATAAATAACTTAGAAAGTAGGACCTTGTATGACCAAAGTGATAAAGTATTTATAGTGTTGGATTTAAAAAATTTTCATCGAGATTTTGGTTAATAAGGCGTGGGAGCGGCAAACAGTATGGGTAACGGGATATGGCGGGTTGGGACAGAACATCCCGCCCCGTTTCCAGCTCTGCTTTTCTCTATATCTGGTAGTCAACTGTCAGTGGCCAATTGCCTGAGTTTACAGCTCACTGGGACGGCTTTACCGCCAGATGGAAACCTCGTTATGCTGACTGTTCGATTGGGGAGCATGCAAATGTTGATAAACTTTGACGTTATTGGAGCAATCTCCGCTTGGTGCTTTAGATTTATCTACGGAGTGTGTAAAGTAGGTTATTAATGTATATATATAATGATTCATATTGACAGTCCAAATGGTCTAAGCTGCTGTTGTTCGGATCATATCCCTAGTGTTCAACGTTGATGCGGTTCCATCATTTCAGCCGGCCGAAATATTGTGGCTCCGGATTGGGCAGGCTGGGCCGACCCGATTCCCAACGAGTCGGACCAAAACATTTCAGGCAGGTATCACGTCCTGTGCGCGTACATGTCCCATATCGTGTAGCTGTGCAGGTTGAATGAATGACATGCTACATCGCACAATCTGCATACGCGCCTGCTTTTTGTTTTTCAAATCATTGTCGCGTACATAAAAAATCATGAATTGTCGACAGTCATCGAATTAATAAGGTGAAGCGGTTTAATAAAAACAACTCATGTGTAAGACTGTACGTACCTTAAGTGGACTCACGATCATTCTGTTTATAAAATTTCTTGAAATGGAATAAAATCTGTTGTTTTTATTATTAGTTACTGTTATAAGCCATCTGATAGCCACTGCCTAAGCAGGAAGCCATAAGCCATAAGTCAACCATAATGTCAACCACATGCTAGAGAAGTTAAATTGGGTCATCCGATGCTCGTCTCGGCTCGGTTCAGAATCGAACCAAACCTAGTGGAGACTAAAATTTCATATGCGGTATGCAGTAGAGTACTAACAGATATTTTCTAGGGTGTATTTAACAGCCCATGATGTACTTGGCGGTTGTTATAAAGCAACACAGTCTGTGTAGCAATTTTTAAAGTGCCCAAAGTTCTCGTTGTAGTTGTTCCAAAATTGGCTCAGTTCCTGTAGCAGTGTGTCAAAAAGTGACACAGTTTTTGTGGCAACTTATCTAAAATTGATACAGCTTCTGTGGTAGTTTTTATAAAAGTGACACTGTTTCTGTAACAGCTTGTCTAAAAGCGACACAGTTTCTTTAGTAGTTTTTCTAAAAGTGACACATTTTCTGTAGCAGTATTTGCGTAGCAATTTTTCGAAGATTTGCACAGTTCCAGTAGCAGTTTCCCTGAAAGTGACACAATTTCTGTAGCAGTTTTTTAAGTGACGGATTTTTAACAGGTTCCGCTAAAATTTTTCCACAATGTGCATTGGCTGCACACAACTGTCTGTGCACGCTGCATTATTGGAGGCATCAATATTTGTTATAGCTTTATTTAAATGTATGTCGTTACGTGCACTGAATTCGAAAATGAAGATTCTAACATTTTCTTTGACACAAAAATGAAACTAAGGTTTGTCAAAATCATTACATATATCGGGAACTATATTATCTATATAACTATATTATCATACATGATCAATGCGGTGTATTATTCTTGAATGTTCCGTTATCGAAAGACGCAGTCCAGCTTGACAACCGTGTTGCTTCATGAGTTCCCGTAAATGTGCTAGTTTCTTTATGGGTGTAGCGACAATATCTTGATTGCTCCGTATTACTAATATTTTATGCATGCACGAGGTCCGACGTTTCAGGAGAGGTGGTGACGGTTGCTCTTTTATGGATGCCTTTAGCTCTCCTAGGCGGGATTGGTCTGTCGGCTTAAGGTATCGTTATTGGGATAGGGTTTTGAAATTTTTAGGACTCAAAAAATTTCCCAATTTTTACCAATTTTCCTCCGATTTTTGCTCATTTGCCCGAATTTTACAATTTTTCCTTGATTTTTGTCAAACTTTACATAAATTTTCCATGCGCCTTCGGTGTAGAGGGATGTGGATAGTCCGTGATGCCTCGGTGCGCGTGTGTCCACGGGGGTCGGACTACCTGTCTTACAAGGGGAAGGGGGATTGGCGCCCACCCTGAAGGAAGGATCCGAGCTTCAGATGATATAATCTCACACTCTCCCCCATGGGTTTGTACGACCAATCGTTCTTTTTCCTATTTTAATCGCTATAGAACTTTGTAGCCGATATAACGTTACGTATTTACGTAGAAAAGTCACAGGTCAATAAAGCACGAGCGCGGCTATTTATATAATACTAATTGTTTGATTGGTGTAATGAAAACTAAGATTCAGAGAGATGAATAAAACGTTGCGAACGCTTTACGCTGGTTAAGATCTATTCTCCCAAAACCAAGACACTTTACCGTTTGAAGTGTGACATGAGTTCTATTGGTAAAGTTTTGTGTAATCATTTGTGGCATGTCAAGTTTATATGGTTACTGATATTATCCTTCATTGAGACGTGAAAGTTAATGGAGTAAGTTTAGCTAAACGAAATATATCTACACATATACTCGGAGACTATTTAAGCTAAATTATAGTATAGTCTTATATAACAATGGCAAAATGGATATTTTTGAACTAAAACAGCAGTTTAGGATGCTTGTTATATGGTGAAAGTACTGTTGAAGTTATATCAAAGCAATGAGCGGACGAGTTACGAATAAGGACAACTACACTTAGAAAATATGTATATTACAATTCAGCAGTAATTGTGAGTAGAACATATTTTGTGCAAGCTCATTGAGTAAAACTTTTTATTAGACAAAACCGGACTTTGGACAATCGTAGTAAATTGGCCTTATTGAATGTTCCTCAGATGGCGTGACTAAAAGAAAAAACCCGTAATGGCCATGTCATATTGGCTTTTGATAATATTGTATTATTTGATTTCGTCGATCTTAATGACATAGTACTAGTTGTCTAGTGGGATCCAAATTTCTGAAATAACTTCTAGACACTCATTTTTCAGAAATCAGATTTTGCCTAGAAAAATTTTTGAAATGCATACTGTAAAAAATGTAATTTGGCCACCTAATTCCTGCCATTGCTAATTTTTTGAAAGAACAAGAGTTAATTTCATGCAAATATTCCGCAAACAGACATGTTATATAGCATTACATGCATTGACACCACCAGCCCATTTCTCCTTATATTAAATTGATTTTTGTCCTATAAAATACAATCAACGATGGAGAAATTTTTAATTTTGATAAATATATATAGGAAAAGTTGATAGTTAGTGTACTAACAAATTCCAGAACCCAATAACAATAATCTATATACTATTTCCAATACAGTGTGCGATCGGCTAGTGGCCGGGCCAACCTGTTTGGCTCAAATTCTCGTACTAGATACATTTCCTGATTGGATTGGTGGCCGATCAAAATCCTGACTGATGTTAGGATTTGTGCATTCTTCTCATGTTAGTACACTGCCAAACCCAACTGCTATGGACAATACATACTTGAATATGTTTATGATAAAATGAAAGATTTTTAACAGCATCTGTCTACACCAAGTACATTTGGTTACATCTCACCAACAATTCAACTATGTAGTTGCACTGTCTGAAAACACATTAACATCAACTTTTACTTAATACATTTACCTCGGTAGGAAGCTAACTGCAATGAATGAATTCAAGAAATATCTTAGATGCCAGTGAGTTAAATTGGTATATTAGCGCGAAGTACACGTGGCACCACAGGCTTTGCGTTAATTAGTATACAGGGTGTTTCAGAAGAAACTACCCACTGTTTGATGCTAACTATCGGTTGACTGGGCAGAGGTAGCTCGCCAGTTTTTTGTATAATTGTATAAGACGGGGCCGAAAGGGCTTCAAGTTAAGCTCCTTGTAAAGGCGCCAAACGGAAGTATAAGGAATACCCAGCTGGAGGGAAGCCCTTCGAGTTGACTTTTGGGGGCTTCTGGATACCGCAGCGCTTAATGCAGCTTTCTGGTCCCCACTTGCGGCAGACTTTGGACGACCCGGCCTCAGCCGTTCCGCTACACTGCCAGTGTCCTTGAATCGGGAAATAATATCAGCCATCGTCTTGCGAGTAGGAGGTATTGAGTCGAAATGATTTTTCTACTGGCGTGAGATTTCGGCATAATTTCCGTATTTATAATAAAGTTTTACAACACAGATTTTTTCAGGCAGAGATCGTCGTGGGAAATCCATGGTATAAATAGCATATATTTATAATAACCGGAAATATTAAAAACAGCGATAAACAACCATTGCGAAATATTACGCCAGAAGATATTGATTGACAAAGTGTAGGTAGTTACTTCTGAAACACTCTGTATTTTAAAGCATCATTAATTTTTCCTTCCCCAAAACACGTACAGTAGGCGGATTTTCGGTGTCCGAAATGTTCAAGACGTTTGTGATATTAGACACATTTGTCATACTCTTTTTCCAATACTTGTGAGCGGACTCTGTACTGCTAGATTCTTAAAATTTGCCACTAACCACACCGGACAATGCCAAGCCGCATAAGGGAATTACAGTCTACCGAATGTCTAAAACAAAGTCTATGGGTGAACATTTAATTTTATTGCACTAGTGTTATAAAGAATGTAGCTTAGGCTTATATAGGAATTTTGCTGCAGTTAGCTATATTATGCGTTGTGCATCCGAAACGTGCAACAATTAAATATCTAATACACCTCTATCCTGTGGGACGGTGCTGAATAAGCAGCTCATTTACATGGAATATTTCCGTGTGGTAATTTGTTTCTTAGCTACGTGTTAAACTTTTACGCAACCTGTACATTTCGTTTTATTGCAACGCTCTATCTGCTAAGTTTCTCACAACACATTCTGTAATAGTTTAGTATAACCAACGTTCTTTCAAAAATTTGTACGCACAGCTCTGACAGCTCAAACGAGTTAAAATAAAACGAGTTCGAATAAGCAAAATAACAGCAGTACATACAACCCTCTGAATGCACGTCTGGCTACCTTGTACATGAGACTTGTAATACATCTGTCCGTGCTTCAGACATGTTAACGCACAACTTTAACAATATAAGTCGTGTTATAAGTAATACTTGTAGCATAAGCAGCTGTGAATTCAACGATTTGTACGCACTGTTGTCACGAGTTAAACCGATTGCGACAGCACGAGTTTCAATGAGTTGCTGTTCGTACCAATTTTTGAACACGGTGCAGTCTATGCTGATATTCACATGTAACATACAATTTGTCATGACCTCAGAGATTTGTACGCACGCCTTTACAGAAACTATGTTGCAAAAGTAAATAGTGATTTAGAGAATCGTCAATGCAATGAATGTCATATATCTAGTATTTACCTACTTTTTGACATTTGACTGCTTCACAGTGATATTGAGTCCTCGTTTGCGAATTTCAGGAAGTATCGAATTTTTCGCTTCTGGAGAAAGCAATATGTCAATTGGATAGCTTATTTGTTTTGAAAATGTCCAAAAATCAATCTGAAACATATATTGAAAACTCAGCGGCATTATCGATATAATGTAATGACTATTGAAGAAATAATAATTGCACAAATTTATACAAATTAATCTGATTTGTACACATGCTCTCAGACATTACAAGAAGCTTGACTGTCCGACTCGTTAGTTCAGTCGTTAATGTTATCTGCGGAATGCATGTCATCGGAGACGTTTATTGCTGCTTCGGGTTTTATCGTAACTTTGGTTTTTTTCCAATCGGCACTATTTTATAATAAAATGTTTTGTTTACTCGATTAATTCAACAGTTAAATTTGTACCATGCAAGCCAGCTATAATAATTCCATTATCGAGGTCTCAAGCACCACAAGACTGCAGGTCACTGAAATAAAATTAAATATATACTAAATAAATAGGTAAAATTAATATGTAAAAGAATATATTTATGAATAAATAGGAACAAAATCACAAATATTATATTTAATGGCATCTTAGATTTGGTGATATTTTAGGGATGTCCAAACTCCAAGTCGTGCCTTTGAATTTCAGAAGACTGTCGACATGCATGAAACTGTACAGGTCTAACGCTTTACTGCTCCACGTTGAAGACTAAGCATATATCATAATATATTGGTTAATATACAGGGTCACAAAAGTTCCTGCATTTCACCTTAATAGTGCTTATCTTTGTCGTGTGGCTTTAACGCTTTAGCGCATGCATTTGCTCTGGAGCAACAAAATACAAAACTTTAACTCATTGCGTTTCGTAACGTGCATTTGGCTGCGTGTTTCTACTCCCACGCGTTATGAACAACCTGTGATACAAGCAATAGCGTCGCCATAGTTCAGTGGTTAGCGAGCACACGTCTAACACAAACGGCTCGGGCCTTCAGCAGTTTGTTCAACGCTACTCGACATGCAAACTATGAAGTATAGGATTAACAAAAAATAAGTACACCGCTTGTATAAGCCTTTAGCGCATGTAGATCCTCTGGAGCAACAAATGCATGCGTAAACTTAGGGTGTGCCCCTTACCATCCCCTTCTGTCATTAGCGATTGACGATCGCTTGTTCGGCATAGCAGCCATCAGTCAACATATAAGAGAACATAAAATTGGTGTTTTGGGTAACGCATCCAAAACGTTATGTAACAGAAAACTGCCCTATACCGATTACTTAAGAACCATAAATTAACCGATTTGTGACCGTTTGACATTAGAACTGGAAAATTTTCATTTTATTATCGGACGAAAATTTCTCCGTTTAGTATTTTAAAACATTCACATCACATGTAATGTTCGCGAACTACACGTATTATCATTAGTAAAACGAAATGTGTTAGCGTAAAGAAAAATGTTTAATATGAGTTGACACGTTGTGCGTTGTGAAACGAATTTGTGGCCAAACAGAAAACAGGGGCAGTGTGTAAGCGAACAGAAATTATACCATTTCGCAGTCAGTCGCTCTGGGTTCAGGACTGAAATTTTTGAATTTGGAATTGGCTATTGCAATGTATGGTTTGTTCACTATCAGCGTTTTGCACATAGTGTCAAAAGAGCATGGTTGGGGCGCAGCTTAAGTTTACACATGCACAAATACTAAACAATGTAGTGCATTAACTCAGCTCTTTGCGTAGCCTGCGTTTGGCTGAGTATTGTTACACGGTAGCGTTGTAAGGAGCGTTAAAGGATCCGAGGAACAGCGTCGTCATAGCTCAGTGGTTAGGGAGCACAACTCTAACACGGGTTCGAGTCGGCGTGCCGGCAGCAGTTTGTCCAACGCTAGTCGAAATGCGAAGTAATTTATAAAGTAAACGGTTAACAAAATGTTGCATGGCTTCGAATGTTTTTAAGCAAATCTTTCGAATGTTAAAACCTGCAGTTGGAAATAGCTAACGAGCGTAGTTTGTATTGCAGTTAGTATTAACAGTTACTTGGATAATTTTTGAGCATTAACTCTTCATTAACGCAGTGAAACCATTTGCATCAGATTTATTTACAAAACTTACAAACTTACAAAATGTGGATTATCGTCATATTTTTGCAGAATATTTTCCATAAAATCCGCTTCATCCTGATGTTTTGTAATGATTTGTATCACCTCATAGCTAAAATGCGTTAGACAAAACTTGAAATTCAGCAAATAAGTCGGGTCTTGGCGTTAAATGTATTTAAGGAAGAGGATGGTGGTCTAAGCAACAAATTGACAAAATCTGGATTACTAGCACAATGGCCTTAGGCAAAGCCGACATGAATGAATAGATAACAGTAAAAATAGTAAATTTAAATCATGTAGCATTCTGAGGGATGGTGTACGAAATAACACTTTCAATAAATATTACACTCTTAAAAATTAGTATTATATGTCATACATATATCTGTACAGTGTCATACCTTATTTGTGTGGTCTGAATTAATGTGTTTTCGCCAATCAAACTTCCGGGAAAATTATACGTTGGCTCATCCAAATTTCGAGAAAATAATACAAATTTTTATCATTGTAGGAATATACTCCTGACACCCTGTGTGGTGCCTTGTATTGGTGCGATAAATAGTTGTATGTGTGCTCAAAACTGTATAAATATCATGTTTTTGAAATACGCCTTTAAATATTAAACTGTGCTCGCATTTAGTTGATACTTAAGCGATACGTAATTTTCGGTTGAAATTAAATAAGAAACTTAAGTCGAGTTTGTCAGGGCAATACGGTGGCTCGTTACTGGTGTTGAATTAGGTGCTTACGTAGGAGTCTGTAATATTTACCTTGATAACGCAAGGACAAGCAAACGTTAATGCTCTATCGCATTATTAGGTCTTGATCATCTAGTACACGGGATTATATTCACACTTAGACAAAATAAAAAAGGGGCCTGGGGCCAGCTCCCCAGTGTTCTAGTGCCACCGCATACACGTGAAGGTCCGAAATAGTTCCACTACAAGAAACCTCGGTTGGGATTCACACACGCGGTACTAGGATCAAGGAAATAAAGTTTATGGGAAATGTTAGGCCAACGAGGGAAAGGCGGGTGAGCCTTATTACCTGTGAGCAGGCTTAAAGGTTGACCCTCCCTCAAGGGACCTCCATACCATTAGATATGGGTACCAGGCCGAACACTCAGGTAAACCCGCCGGCAGCCTGCTAAGCTAAGCGGTTCCCTTAGGTCAAAAAGAAAAAATAGATTCTCAGAGGAAATGTATGCCTTTTTTGAGTTCGCAAAATGCGGCACAAACTTTGCACAATGGGCATGCATCATTATGATTAATTTAACAAAATTACCATAAAACTTTTTAGAACACTCAAGCTCGCGTAGTAATGCAGAACACAACTAAAATTTATTTGGTATAAGTGACAAACACTAAATGTAAATAAAAATAAAGCAATATACGAATAGTAATAGTAATAAAGCAATATAATAGTAAAAGCCGAGTGAATATTCCCTGATTGCCGAATGCCAATGCTGTTCAAAAACTGTTCCCATCTTTAGTGATCCCTTGATCTCTAAGATTACAATGTTAAATTCTAGATAATATCCTGTGTAGTTAACAGCACCTACACTGGCTGAGATTGCACACAATATTGAATACATTTCCATATATATAATAGTAATTTCATACAAATAAAGTCTTAATAATCATACATATGATGTATGTAATTTCATACAAACTTATGTGAAAATCATCATACATTTATTGCAATTAATTTCATACAAATAAAGTCTTAATAATCATACATATGATGTATGTAATTTCATACAAACTTATGTGAAAATCATCATACATTTATTGTAATTAATTTCATACAAATAAAGTCTTAATAATCATACATATGATGTATGTAATTTCATACAAACTTATGTGAAAATCATCATACATTTATTGTAATTAATTTCATACAAATAAAGTCTTAATAATCATACATATGACGTATGTAATTTCATACAAAATTATGTGTTGTAAATCATACATTTTACATGCAATTTCATACAAACAAAGTGTTAATGGTCATGCATTTAATGTATGTTTTGTTCGCTATACAAATTTATATATTTGTGTGATTTTTTCGGCATATTGTAACGAACAGTGTCATACAATATATGTAAGATTGTGACGTAATAGAAATTTTAAGAGAGTAGTTACTCTAGTGTTAGGGCAAAACTGAAGTATATTCTAATGACTATTCTAATGCTTAAATTTCAGCTTCCTGCGTCCACTCAAAGTTCTGCAAAGATAACGATATAGCGCGCATACTTCAAAAGCAAATATGTGGCCTTTTTCTTCACATTTACATGCTATGCAGAGGTTGCTTATTTCTCTGATGAACAAAAGATGGAACTATACAAATCTCAGCTTCACTAAAAATAAGAATTTCAAGATTCATTTTTACTTTATAGGCGCATAGCGCTTTGTTGCAAATATTTCATCATATTATATTAACAAATAACATCCTTTTAGCCCTGTAGCTACGGCAATAGCATATGCGGCGATAGGGGGAGGGCGGTAGAAGAGATACCTCCCTAGGGGTCGGTCCTTTAAGCTATATTTAGCCCCCACCCCACCGCGCGCCGAAATATTTTCGCAAAAACTATAAAAAGATTGAGGTTTAATCGGCAAATATTGGGCTAAAATTGGCAAAAGTTGAGAAAAATTGGCAAAATTGTCGGTGGGGAGTGATCTACCCCCGAAGGACATCCTCCGTCCCCCTGAACTGACAGACCTTCGACACCTATACAGCTAACACTGAAAAATGCAAGCGCATTCTTCAGTACCCTGCAAAATCCCATACGGATAACGACATATATAATAGAGGTTAAAATCGATTTCTATCTTTAGTATAATCTTTAGTATAGTTTAGTTATAATTTTCTTTGACGATGAACTGTCAGATTCCGCTACTGTAACATATATAATTAGTGCCTAACACGCAAATAAACAACATGCTATAAAACAACGCAGAATCTGTTCATGGTCGAAAAACACGTTTGTTGTGTCCCAATTTTTCAGAAATGACGATACAATAGTATATTAGTATATAATATAGTACAATACTAGTATGACAGTATATAGTATATAAGAGTATACACCTTGAAAATTTTAGGACAATGCCCCGTAAGGTTGTACTAGTAAAACCTTCTATTTCACTGTGCGATATATTATAGATAGGAGACAATTAAAATTTATTTTGCGAAGAATCATACAAACGTACCTATTTATTGACCGAATTAGCATAATCTTCCAACTAATCACTACTAAATCTGCACCTGTATATTAGGAACGTGTTTAGGAAAATTGCAGCCGGAGCCATCGGAAATTGCGCCTGAGACCGCCCTTAATTTAACAAGTTCCTACACTGTATACTAGAAAGTCCAAACTTTTACGCTAATTACAAGAAAATTATTTTGTACGCTTCGTCTTTTTTAATTATCATCATGCTGCAAATATAAGGACAAAATGTCATGGAAGTTACTAAGAGAGCTACACAACCATCATAGTGGTCCATAGTTAGGTTACCATTATGAGTCGACCTACCTCGCATGTTCACCCCTGGCTGAAAGCTCAGCACCTTTCCTTCAGTGCTGAAAAAACGCATGCTGGAGATTTTAGCGAAATTTAAAAGATTGTGTAAAGTTTGTGAAAACTGGAACAAAATGGAAAAATTGAGGAGAAAATTATGAGTTTATAAAGATTTTAAAAACTTTACCACCGCCTCCCGGACCTCACGTCCTCGCCGGAAACATCTAACCCCTGAGTAGACAGACTTAGGAAACCTATACACAATCATGAAGTTTCATTTGACCGGCTGTAAGCAATTATGACAGCAAATCAAACGTCAGGCAAAAACTTACCGGTCGTACAGGTCCGGATTATAAGCATTGACAACTGCGTGTTCAACATTTGAATATATCAGAAATATTATTGACAGATATTTGCAGATAATAGTCATTTCAAATTCGATTAAAAATAAATCTAAAACACAGGAACTTGAGAACACTCTTATTTGAGAGTCTGCAAAGCACTACGCTCTGGTATTTCATAATAGCATCTGGACGCTACACTAGTTCGTACTATTTCCTTTAACTGGCCGACTGTAAATAAGCAATATTATATTTAGGTATACAAACGCGCCGGAGTCAAGAACATTTGAAATTTAACATTTCGGGCAAGGCAGAACAATCGTAACAGTGTACACGCAAAAAACGGCTGCGTACGTAAGACTGGGTGTAGCGCAGTCATAGTTTTGTTTTCTTCTAGGCACTAAACGCACTGATCGATACATCTCGTCCAATACTAACCGTTTTTATGGAACAATGTTTGAATGGAAATGATAAAGATAAACATAACACGTTCAGTTGTCAAATTTGTAATAATTATTACAAAACCGAAAATAAAATCTGTCAGGATCTAATATATATGTTACGATATAATATATATACACGTATATATAAATACATAAAAAATATATATAGTCATGTATATACACATATGTATAGTTGTGTGTAAAATAATTTAATATAATGATATCACTACCAAAGGGTGCTAGGTGCTTCGAAATACGGTTTAATGCTAATATCACTGCCACACAAATTTTTTCGAACTTTAACCGTTATACTAACCACGAAACCTTATACCGATTGCCGATATATTAGTGGCGTTCAGTCTCTTGTTTTATGAAGGGTTATATCAATAGACAAACTTGCAGTAGTTAGGCATGATCTGTGAATTACATAGATTTAAAACATTTTAAACATGGCAATTTTTATTATTAGATTTAGCTTATGCGCAGTAGTGTTGGAAAATGGCCGTGAAAGCCATCGGCCGGCTGAGGGTCGGTAGGCCGAAGATTATCTCGGTCATCGGGCGACGGCCCGCATACTGCCAACAGCCGACCGTTAACAATTTTATGCCTTTAATTCTAGCGAGAGCGGTTGGTCAGCAGTTATGGACCTTCATTCGGCCGGCCGTAGTCAATACGATTACTGCTCTACAGCAAGTTAATTAATCCTTGCTATCGAAACTTTTCGATGCATGGATATCGCAATAACCAACATGTAAGGATTTTATACCGTATATACTATGTGTTTTATTATTAAACTAATATGCGACAACATTTAATGATAGGACTCAAAGCTGCCGTCACACAGCGCTATATATTACAGTGTATCTTATCTGTAGTATGCTTAGGCGCAGAATTAGGGCGTAGGATATGTGTTTTATTATCAAACTAAAATGCGACAACGTTTATTGATAGGACACAAAGCTGCTGTCACCTAGCGCTAAATATAGTACCGTATATCTGTAGTCTGCTTAGGCGTTGGATTAGCCACTGTCGCGGTTCGTTGTATTTTACACTGCGCGAAGCTGTCATATGCAAATCGAGAAAATTTTCGAACAAATGCTGATTTAGCATTTACTAATTTTCAGTTCATATCGTAACAAGAGAAACTTCTCGACAATTAGCCTTCCAATTGCCGTTGCACAGCAGCTGAGCATTCGGCCAGCCATTGAGCTGCTAAACGGGTTTTAAGCCGCCGGTCGGCCACTGGGACGACGGCCGACTATTGACCTGCCGGCCGGTCAATGAACGGTCAGCGGCCAGGCCGGCCGCATGACTTCAGTCTTGGCCGTTGCTTAACACCATTTCAGAGCCAAAATAAATGTATACGGCTCATCAACACAATTATGTTGCATACTGAAATCTGGGAAAATAACTTAGTTTTCAAGATACCCTGTATATTATACTTGTACATGCTCATTTTCTTAACTTTTCGGATCTGTTGTCCAAAACAGCTAATTTATGTTCTCATATATGTTGACGTATGACTAGCATGCCAAGCAAACGATCGCCAATCTCTAATGAGAGGAGGGGATAGATCCTTAAGCTTTGTAATGAATTACTAATAAAATTTAATATAAACCCCTATATACTTCTTATTCTGTTGTCTATGAAATAAAATGAAATCTAAATTGAAATGCATCTAAATCAAGGGAAATGCAACAAATGCCGTAATGTACGTGCCTATTTTATCCTTGAAAGAATGCGTTTGTGAAATCTGACTCGGCTTCATAAATAAATCCCTATTCATTCAAAACTTTTCTCAAAAATTTTCCTAATTTAATGTGTTCCGCTCCCGCAATAAACCGGCTTCGGCTTCGCCATAGACGGGCTATCTGGTATATGTACGTGTTTCATTCTGTTATATTTTCTTTGTGTTATCTTTTCCCAAACAATGCATCCTTGTCCGTTTGTGTTGCATTATAATGCTCAATCCGGTTATCGAAACACTTTACAAGCCCAACTGCTAAAGTCTGTTCACCATTTACAAAGCGGCACAGCAAACGTGTCGGTTTTATTCGCCCATATTTAAGCGAAAACTGGAAATTTTGCCCTAATCTATGACACTAAAAATGATATTACGAAGTCTATATGTATTCAGCATCAGAAAAATCTTAAATAGAATTCCAGGAAACCCGAATTAGCTTATTGTGCAATCTTGAAGGCGGAAAAATTTGCGATGCTTTAAAATATGCCACTCTAAGCAAAAGCTTGCGCAAAGACCTATTCTAGACCCTTATCAATAAACTTCTCAGCACTTAACCGACATCAGATATGTAGTTTGCATTAATTATAGTCCTGCCATTGTATCTGGCTTACCTTGATTCTTTTTTAATGGTAAATATTTCGGATTAAGTAAATTTCGATGCAGCTTCATTTTGAACCAGTACAACGTGTTAAATTTTTAGACAGTTGTAACTACATGTGCTCCGTGCAAGCAGTTCCTTTTTAAACTTCTTTATATTCGAATATTTACGTAGATGCTGTCCATTACAGTTGGTGTCGCAGTGTGGTTGTGTGAAAAGAACACATGAATCGTCAGAGCCATTATCATACAGACGTAATGAACGCAATAAAATTGAATAACAGATTACAGCCAATAATGCGAATGTACACATTTCGCTGCTTCACTGAAGGGGTTATTCCCGTACATCAATATTTATAGGACATCGCCTGAAGTTACATGCAACGCAAAACTATGAGCCATATGACAACAACGGACGTGTTGATTTTGGTCTGGAAAGCAGATATCACCATTTTCCACTCAAAACTAGGGCTGGGGTGGATTAAACATGAACTCCACCATGTAACACAAATGACTACTAACTCGCAAACTGAGGGGAAACGGAGCGAGTGTGGCTATTCTGCGCTTATTAGCGAATTTGTTGTTCCAAATTTGGATACCTAAGCCCGCTTAAAGTGTCATGATAGCAATTGTACACCGGTAATACTGCAACAAGAATGCTACGGTCGTTTCAGTCAAATATGAAAACCGAAGAACTCTTTATTTCTTCTTTCATTTGTCAAAAATACAACACCTTTGAAATTTATAAATAACAAATCTTAAGAAAAATCATAGTTTAACGAGTGATTTTTACGTCGTAGGGCTTAGGACTTGCCTATTAGATGCATACCACGCAAATAAAATTGCTTTTATCGTACTTAGCTACCTCAAAAACCTATAGGCACGTCCAATTGACCTACATACATATATGTTGGAAATGAGTGAAATTTGACAATTTTTGGTGTAAAAATTTAGGAATTTTTGCTCCGACACCTTCACACAACTAACATGGTGTTATAGCAATAAGACCAACTTGTTGAACGGGTTAAATAACCACATAATCCCATAGTTCATCTCAGCATGCAAAAAACTTGCTATGTAATCATTTAAAAAATTTTCACTCTTTGCGGTATTTGTTTAACATTGGCTCATTGTTCGAAAACGGCAGCTCTGACAGAAATGCACAATGGCAAATTTATATGAAAGGATCTATATGGTCTCTGTTTTTCGCTGTGAAGCCCCTATCCGCGCGCCTAAGTATACCGGTTTTCATGCTACTACATTGAGCATCAAAATAACCTCTTTTCAAACCGAAACATATCCAAATGTTGTTTTAGACTGTTTGTAACTTGGTAGTAGTTTGAAAATATTTTATTAGACATTCGTAGTCATAATATTAGTGTAACAAGAATACGAACAAGGCTACCTAAGGTGTGTTGTTTAGTCATGTACAACTTGAAAAGGTTGCTTCTTTTTGGGTTATACTTCTATAAATAACCTTGAATGTAAGTATATATTACAATAATGATCTTCTACGTAAGATAATACTTTAGAACTGTTTTATCGTGCCAAATCCACCTCACAATAAAAATAAAATGAATGGGCATTGATGGTGAAATTCCCAACTGTTATGAAAACTGTCATTTAATTAACTCAATTTTAAAAAACAAAACGTAAATAACAAACCTAAACTAAGAAGCCAGCCGTCTAGCTATGTAATAACGAAATAGTAACATGGTTCAGGAAAAATAAAAATAAGCAATTTTAATATAATATTATTTAAACCGTCGCTGTTACACCTTTAGCTTGGCCATTTGCCAAACGTAGCATAAGGCAAAACTAGAGGCCTAACATGTTAGTCATGAAATGCTATTATAGATTTTTTCTATAAAATTGTGAATTTAATACAAAAACAGTGTATTTTTGCGACTTTGGCGCAATAAAACGCAAATATAGTTATAAATAACCTGGAAATAGCTAGACTAAGTTTGCTCAAATGTTATCATTTATTTATTATCTTCTAACCTTAAGCTGGTTTGGCTTTTAATAACTACAACGCTTGCCGAATTCGACACATTGCAATGCTTTGAATGATACGCAAAAAACATGAAATTGTAAAAAACCGTTTCCTTAAATGAAACGCCTACAGCCGAATAAAAAAAACTTGTTAGAATTTTTTGTCTAATTTCTAAATATATATAATACATTATATATAAATTACTAAATTATAAGCACTAATGCGATGCATAAGTATATCTATTAATTTTTGCACATAATATACGAAATGAGCGAAATATTATAAATTCCCCTAAAGCACGTTTGTTACGCAACTACACATTATTGTGAAACAAAATTCAATTTCGTAAAATGTCAAATATATATGGCTTGCAAATGCCGCAGTAGCAACTTGACTGCCTTTTATTTTTGCACTTCGGCAACTTGTTCCCTTTAAATTCGATAGGCACCCATGAATCAGATTCAAGCTATCGTATACACGCCATTTCTGTTTTATCTATTAGTTTGCTATAGCTAATTCAACACTTTATGTTAAAATGTATGAAAGCATTTTATATTTTATGGCTTGCAGTAAACTACATTGTTGTTCTAATCAGAAATTACAAAGCTACTTCAGAACAAAAAAGTCATCACAAAAGAATAATTGTGAAATGCGGTTCGAACTATAGTTTCAGAGCATGATTTTGTGGCTTTCATTTTTAAACGCTTGCGACTAATCATTTTGCCTTGAAGTGACCTGTATCTATAAGCAGTGAACCAATATGCATACTGTGCCTTTAAAAATAGCACTTTTAAAAATAGCACTTAATCTTAACAATTCTGTCGATGCATCAGTCAATTTTCAAAACGTTACTGTAATTTTTGCGACAAAATAATAGTGGTATGTTTTGCCGAGGAAAGGATTTTTTAAATATAGTGTCAGTTGTTTGATTCTAAATACTTGTAAAATTCTAGTCAGAAAGTTGTGACGAAATTTACTTACATATTTCAGCATTGCATTGAAAGCATCTTTATCATTCCGAACAAATTGCACGAACCAACATGGTAACATCGAGCAAATGTACTGGAAATTACTGCAACTAGTGCTGCCACTACAAGGTTCAGAGTTTTTGAACTCGTCTGATGCCCAACTCAGAACAATGCAAAACTTCAATACAACTTAAAATCAAAGCACATTATACACATATAACATAAAGCGCACCAAATTTTACTACAACTCTGGGAATCTTTTTTAAAAGAAACTGGTCACAGCAGCTTACAAAATTAATTATCTTATGCGACGTGAGGTAGTGTGCAATGCATGTCATAAAGGCAATGTTAAATCTTAATTCCGATATCAAAAAAGCTGTATTTGGCAACAAATTTCACAAACCAAATGCCGTAATGGAATTTAAGTTTAATCTCGCATTGCAGGTAGGTTGCCGTGTTTGCAGGGCGATTCGACAACAACGTCCGATGCTATAAATTTGGACCTTTTTCAAATATTTATAGAGATGCAAAAAAATCATAATTAACGGCATTGTGTTTCAGTATTAATACTACAGACGTACAAATGCTAAATAAGTGTAAAGCACGTAAGCAGTTAGCGTAAGTGTTTTTAAATTTGCATCAATCATAGTGCACAATAAGGCAAAATCCGAAAACAATGTTACGGCCTGGCGGCTACGAGAAAAACTCGTCTCTCATTGACAATTTTGCACTAAAATCCGTCAATGCTATTTTTAAACTTAATATTCTATCTTTTTTGGCATATAATTTTGTTTCTATATACATTATAAAGCAATATATTGCTTTATAATCTCAATTATGCTTTACTCCAGCTGATTACCTGTACAAATTAAATAAGAAATTCTAATCCCGCTTACAAAGAACACAATCATACATTAAAAGCAACTTATAGCATCAACGATCACCACTGTTTGATTAATGCAAACTCAAGTCGTTTTAGATAGATTATAACTATGCCACTGTTAATCAGAAATTTAAAGTACACTGTGCGTCATAAATTCGA
>JASANE010007848.1:0-78774 GCA_030248225.1 Trileptium ribeirensis
GAGCATATAGAGGCAGGCAAGCGCTTCATTGATCATGAGCGAGCTCAAACCGTATTGGGCAAAATAGATTTTGACAGGACGCTATTATCGCCTTTCGAATTAAAACAACTGAAAACCGCAATTGCTGAAAATGCGGACGTATTCAGCACGCATGACTTTGACCTTGGACGATACACTGAACATCGACATCGCATAGAAACAGGGAATGCAAAGCCAATCAAGCAAGCACCGTACAGGCTGGCGCATTCCTTACGCGAACCACTTATGGAAGAATTAAATGGCATGCTAGATGCAGGTCTCATAGCCCCATCGAGCTCACCTTGGGGCTCACCAATAGTCTATGTAACAAAGAGCGACGGCTCTCTCCGACTCTGTGTCGATTTTCGGAAGGTCAACACAGTAGCAGAAGAAGACGCATACCCACTGCCACGCATAGATGATATACTAGGATGTCTCAGGAATACGAAATTAATGTCCAGTTTGGACCTAAATAAAGGATTTTGGCAGTTAGAACTAGATCCCGAAACCAAAGATAAGACATCTTTTGTGACGGTACACGGACAGTATGAGTATAACGTCCTACCGTTCGGGTTAAATTCATCCCCCGTAGCCTTTCAACGCTGCATGTCAATGATTTTGAAGGGACTGGAGTGGGAAAAATGCTTGATATACATCGATGACATCCTAGTGTTCTCACCATCATTCGAGGGCCATCTGGCAGACTTGATTCGGGTCTTCGATCGTTTTCGTAAAGCGAACCTAAAACTCAAACCCTCAAAGTGTCACTTCGGACGAGGCAGCCTCAAGTATTTAGGACACATAATTAGTACCGAGGGCGTCAAACCAGACCCGGAAAAGGCAATAGCCATAGAAGAATTTAAACGTCCGGAGACGTTGAAACAGCTCCAAAGTTTCTTAGGGCTTGTAGGGTACTACCACAAATTCATTCAAAATTTCTCCGAAATCTGCGAACCATTGAATGAATTAAAGCGTAAGGACACAGAATTCAAATGGACCCCCAGGTGTGAGGAAGCTTTTAAGAAGCTGAAACAAGCACTACTAGATGAACCGGTTCTAATCCACCCGGATTTCACGCAACCGTTTATCCTGCAAACGGACGCTTCCGGATATGCTATGGGTGCAGTATTATCCCAGAAAACTAAACAAGGAATAAAACCCATTGCATACGCTAGCAAGGCCCTCCTCGATTATCAACGCAGGTATCCCGCAATAGAAACTGAAGCTCTCGCTATTAGGTGGGCCGCATTACATTTCAAGCATTACTTAGTAGGGCACAAATTCCATGTTGAGACCGACCACAAACCACTTAAAACTCTTTTTGATAAACCACCCAGAAACTCACGCTTGTCCCAATGGCGAAGTGAGCTATTGCTTGAGTTTGGAGGGTTCGAAATATTATATAGGCCAGGTAAGGAAAATGGCAACGCAGATGCCCTATCACGCGATCCTAGATACGACCCATCTGTGGTCGAGGAATTAGGTGACACTTACGAAATCCTGATTTGAATCATGATGGGCCGAGGACGACCCACCGGACCACGCCCGCCAACAACCTGCGCGGCATGGGATCAATCGCACTTGCCGTATCCCGTACGCACCGTTACCCCGCTCGCAACCGGCGCGCCAACCCCTATAACCGGAAGCCCAATCGCTCCTCCAGGCCAACCAAATCCTGAGGCAATCCCATCGCAACTGGTCCCCGACACGCAAATAACTACAGTACCCCCAGCAACGCTGACCCAGCAGGCAGCTACGCTAAGTGCTATCCCGATTAGGATGGATCCTGGAGAAACCCCAGCGATGTCGGTCCGTACAACCACCATCTCGAGTTCTGAAGGCAGACCTCAGGCTCGAGGACCCAAAAGACCATTTCGAACCGAATCAGAGACGATGGTCCTAAGGGCAACCACGCTACCAACAGAACAAGAGTTTGACTGGCTCATGAAACTAACGATGCATTATGAAACTCACATACTACCAACTGTCCGAATTGAAGACGCACAGGGCACCCATGAAAATATATATCTGCCGTTCTTTTCGGACCTCCCAGATTTTAATTTAGTACGACTCCTACCATACATACAACGAAACGACCCAGAGTTGGGCCCAATCTGGTGGTATCTATATAATAAAACACGGCCTAAGGCCGAATTAGGCGCACTAAGAATAGAAATGCGGGCACACTATTTTGAGTTAGCCGCAGACTCCAAAATATTATATATGCATCCGTTGCAACCAGGAGATATAAATTATAAGTTATGCATCCCGATCACATTAGTGCAGCAAATCCTTAAACATGAGCACAATACCTTATATGGAGGACACCCTGGCCGTGACCGGCTTATAGCTAAATTAAAACAATTATGCTATTGGAAAGGTATGTCCGAACACGTACAACAATGGATCACGCGATGCACTCTATGCCAGTCCGCGAAGGACCCGATTTCTCGGATAACCACCGAATTGGGTAGGGTTCCGTTGGCAAATCAACCAATGTACCGTGTATTTGTGGACATACTGGATATTCAAGTTAGGTCGCAGGCAGGCAATCGCTATGTTATTGCATTTATAGACCAGTTTACAAAATTTGCAATTGCAATACCAATAAGGCATCAGGATGCTCACACAGCTGCCCACGTATTCCTATATGAGGTAGTCAATAGATACGGAGCTCCCAGGGAGCTCTATTCTGACAGGGGAGGCGCCTTCACAGCGCACATGTTTGAAGAGCTGTGCCAAGAAATGCAAATATTTCGGCACATGAGTCTAGCTTATCACCCTCAGGCAAACGGTGAAATTGAAAGATTTAATAGGACCCTCCTATACTTACTACGAGTGATGACCATCACTCATGGGATGTGTCCCTGCCGTTTTGCATGATGGCCTATAACTCTTCGGTACACACAGCAATGAAATACCCGCCATTTTTGTTGATGCATGGATTTTACCCTAGGCTACCTGGAGAATACGACACGCAAAGTGCAGCTACTGGATACACAGGAGCACATTCCTACAGAGCCAACGCGCGGCGCTGGATGGCTTCCATCAGGGAGCGTGCTTACCAATCAATGAAAGCCGCTCAAGAATTAAATCGATTAAGATATGATAGACGAGCTCGCGAACCACGCTACCACACCGGAGAATTAGTTTGGGTTTATAGGCACGATACTACACCAGGAACATCTAGGAAGCTCACGCCTCGATGGTGTGGACCATATATATTAGGGATCACCCCGCCGTGCATGCGCGTAGGAATGCATTCTAATCCGGAAGGCATGGCCCATGTCGTACATATTAATAGAACTAAGCCATGCTTTAGGGCATTAGACCCAGTACCCAACGTGGGTGATTGGTTAGGCCAAGTACACGCTTCCGTACTAGAGCGGGGTTTGACTGAGGCAACCCAACGTATTATCGCTGATAGGGATTTCGTCACCGAGATAGAGCCGGTAGACGAAGTAGCAGTACGCACCGTAAGAACAGCAGTCAGTGATAGTTCCGATACGGAAAGCATAGAAATGGGTGACCCTAACGACCCTAATTTATACCGTCGGACCTACGCCGAGATCGAGGCTGAGCAAGCAGCAATGGAACATATTGAATATCGAACAGACGACTACGAGCCTCAAAATCCAAGGACGGTCAGGAACCGGATTCCCCTGACTGATCCGGATAGGGAAATTGAACCTACCTGGCCACCAATAGCACAAGAGCAAGTTACTAGTCAGGAGGCCTTCTCATACATACCAGAACCTGGTAGCCGAGACACGCAGGTAGAATATGGGCAACATACAGTACCAGTGACCACAATGGAAAGAATAGTGGCTACCAGTGAGGAAGTTCCGTTTGGCGTACCGACCGTAGGTGTTGGAATACTCGAGGGACAACATTTCTACCCAGCGGACATCACGCTATCTACCACGCCACGCGGAGCATCAGGCGGAATCGTCGTACCCGGACCGTACACCTCAGGGGATCTACGCTACGCAATCATGCTCGCCGCGCAGGATCACCCATTATTTCAATCACGACCAGCTGAACATATCATGGCATCGCGACTACGGGTACCAATGGAAATGTCAACTCAGACCATAGGAGACTATACAACAATGCGCCCTTATAGCGCTCCACCAGCAGCCGCCAACAGGCCTATGTCTCCGCATCAATGGGTCTTCCGCGAGGCACCCATGACTCAGCCACCGCTAGGGTCACCAATGTCCAGTTACCTGTCGGAAACCTCCGGAGAGGGTATGACAGTAGACGTAAAAGCGGCGGAAGCAGACGACGAGTTAACTAGCCAAACTTCACAGGAACCGTCCTCTACCGAACGCCGCGCTCAGGCAGGACAGGAAACATCCAGCACCAGTTCTAGGACCCCTACCACGCAACCGGGAGCCTCTGACTCAGTTAGTGAATTCACTCTTGCGAGTTCAAGCAGCGAAGCCCCAGTACCTCGGAGAGGCACGGGTCGGGCAGTGACACTAAGTACCCCTCCTCGCACCCGAGCACCGCCGAGTGAGCAACGGAGCACGCGAGCACCGCCAGAAGAGCGGGGAAAAGGCCTTGTCGGACGGGCCACCCAACGGAACCGAATAGTGTCGGCGCGAGGTGGTTCAACTATTCAATTCACCAGCACCGAACAACCGGGGCCGTCCACAGTAACCATTACCGAGTTGGTACGCACCGCTGCCACTACCACCTCCTCAGGAATAATACGACTCAGTACCACCCATGCAATGGCCCCAGCCAGGCACCTTTTGTATCGACAGGCTAGAGACCGGGTCTTTAGGCCGTATGGCGCAGCATCGGACGAGGAAGTAGAGGACGCCTTGCGTAGGCCTAGACGCGTGACTTTTCAGGAACCAGAGACAACCGCTGCCGATACTGCGGGAACCTCAACTAGACTAGCTTCTACCACACGCGCACAACCACTAGTGTCACCACCTCAATGACCAGCGCGCCAATACTGACCCCAAGACCACTTTTAACAGGAGAACGCTCTCCCGGCGGAACTTTGCCACCAACCACGTTCCCACGCTACCCCTCCAGTCAAGAACTGCACCCCGCCGCTTGGCGACAGCGCATACCTCGACCACCACCCCATGAGGAATCTGAGTCCGACGAGTCGGACCCGCAAGTGGACTAAACCACCAGACACAACGGCACGTACCTCAAGGTAGAACCCAAAATCCCACAAAACCCAGAACAAGGGTGAAAGTTAAGGCAGACCTAATTTTCATCCATACTATGTAAACTTACCAGTGCTTCCTTCATTTTAGATGCGACGCAGCTACAGCCAGAACGACATCCGTGCACCCCGCCTGCCACAATGAGTATTACACGAGCCTGGGGTGTGTGATGGACACCGTTACCCGGCCGTTCCCAGAAGCCACATGAGCAGCTCACGCTTCTGGGATGCGGTCGAGGTCAAGCGATCCAACCAAATCACGCTGGCCACCGAACACTATCTCCACGATGGTTTTAATCACAATGGTCGCCAGCTCGGCAGCGCCACCGAGCATTTCTACATTACCATCTTGGACTTATTGGGCTTTGTCTCGGTGATCGCCCACATGCTAGACCAGCGGATGTCGCCGACGGAGGTCAAATTACACAGCATAGCCCTCCTCCGCACGCTGCCAGCCAACACTCGACGGTGGCTCCGGTCGTACCAGCTTCACGTCATGCGCCCAATTCTCCTGGAGAAATTCCAGGACCTCGACTACTGGGATGACCTGTACGATTCGGGCCACAAGCCGCTCCTCACCGACACCTTCGACAACTTTTGGGGCACAGGGGTCCACCGGAGCGAGTGTGGGGCCGACCAACCGGCATACCACAATGTGCTGGGACATTTACTATGCGACATCCGGTCGTTCCACCGCGACCGTTTCGTGCGGTGGCCGCGGACCATCATCGTCGGCGACGAGCGTGCCTTGCCACTGTTGGACGTGGCCGACGACTACAACCGCATCGCGTTCGTGCGGCCCGGACTCAACATGATCTCGTTGATCCATTGGGCGAATGCGTTTCTAACGCCGCAAACGGACTGCGTCGTTATCATCGGCGGCTATCGGGACGTTTGGCATTTACCAAACAAGGCGTTCTCGCCCGCCGCTTACCTCAAGCGGATAAAGCTCCACCTGATGGTTCTCGAGCGACGGCTCCGGGCAGACTCGGCCGTTGTTATCACTGGACCGGCGCCACACTGGGACGACTTCAGGGTCGACAGTACAGCGTGGTTCGACGAACTGACCGAGCGAAGAACCAGGATGGTGGACGGGCACCAGGCGTTCATGAGCGTCATCATGCCGAAATGGCCCGCGGCGCTGAAAGGGATCGAGGCCTGGGACGCAGTCGGTCCGTTTAATCGAGGCGAAGAACGCTATCGGTGGCCCGAGCCAGTGGTTTCGCCGCCGTTTTGGCCACGATTGTGCGACTGGACCGAAGAACTAATCCGGCGCACTGATATGTTTTGGCGCCTGGGCGAGGCCCACTTATATAACCGAGCTGGGCCCTGGCAGGAATAAGGCCGTACTAACCCAAACAAAAAGGGGGAACAAAATGATCATTTGCAAGAGATAAGAGGAACGCACAACGTAGCAGGTACGAGCCAGCGCGTAGGTAGAGCAGAGTAGAAAGAATTAACCAGCGAGCGATTAACGAACCAGAGCAATCCTACGCAACGACAACCTGAGTATTTATTTGAGTTTATTCTTGCAGATGGCCAGCACCTCGCAACCGCGACGCAGCGACGAAGCCGAGCAGACTCGGAGGCGATCCAGCGGACGCGTATCGGTGAGTGGGCCATTCGCCCCACCAGAATCAACCTGGTTCCAGCTTCCAGCAATCCCGACCTACCGTGTGGATTTAACCAAGCCATACGTGACATTTCTATCCCACGGTACTGAATGGCCGGAGCTGTCGAATATGCACGAAGCGCCAGCACCATTCTCCCACGACGGCAATACCTTAACGACCGTCGAGAAACACTACCAAGTACAGGTGCTCTCGCTGCTGGAACTGACCGATGCCGTCCGAGAGCTGTTGCTCATGACCGGCACTCCACTGCAACTCAAAACGCGAGCTCGAGAGCTCAAGAACGAGCTCATCGACGGTGTCACCCAGGCCCGTCTCAAGCCGCTTCTCGAGCACATCATGCGGCCGATTCTGCTTAGCAAATTCGCCATACCAGAATATGCGCGAATCCTGCGACTCACAGACAATCAACAATTAATGGAGGCCACCACGGACACTTTCTGGGGCGTTGGACGCACCAATCAACAGCTGCAGCAGCAGGAAGCCCCGACGCTCTGCCACAACGTCATGGGCAGATTACTCGAGGAGGTACGGGATTACCGTACCAACGGCCACGTTCGCTGGCATAAGACAATCATAGTAGGTGACGCCCTGGCGTTGCCAATACTAGAAATGGCCACCGAGAAAAAGTGGATCGTCAATGGGTGGCCCGGATCAACCATGGTGCGCCTATTACAATTGGCCAACGCGATCCTAACCCCGCAGACCAACTGCATCGTCGTCCTTGGCGGGTTCTAATACGTGTACCGCAAGGCACCAATGGAGCAGCTCCACGCCGCCTTGCCGAACGCCGCCTTTCGCAAATTCAAGCGGCACCTGGGCGTACTCTCCCGCCGAGTCACAGCCAATACCGCCATCGTTATAGCGCCACCGGCTGCCACTAATCAGGACGCTTTGTCCTGGACGGCCGAGCTCAAGCAACTGATGGCTAACCACCGACGGCAGCACGACACCTTCCATAACGTGTATATGCCTTCCTGGCCGGTCGCGTTCCACAGTGCAGATGCGTGGGAACAGGACGAGCCACATATGGAATGGCAAGAAAGACCACAGTTTCACGAGCCGATGGTGTCGCAGTATTGCCGGCGGAATCTGCATGAGTGGATGAGCCGTTTAGTTAGGGGCGCCGAGCTAAGGCGCTTAACGCATTGAGGGCTACGCTAAACGCACGAAAGTAAAGCGAGGACCACGCTGTAAGAGGACAGGTTAATGCGAGGGCTAAAGGAAAATTATGAAGCAGCCCCAACTAAATCTAGTTGCAGCGAGGGGTAGCGAAAGCGCGCGGACCAGAGCGATGCAAAATTTCTTAGGAAGCGCTGTTAGTATAAAACAACCCGAACCAAGTTTACCTAGTATCGAAACTCAGGAAAAATGAAATCTAATTTTTCTTTCTACCAAAGATCTAAATAAACTTTGGAAAATGGTTATGATTTTACTGGGAGCTCCTGGGTCAGGCATCCAGGCAGACCGGACCCTTTCCTGGGAGTGACCAAACGCGACCAAATTTTGGAGGTACGTGCCAGTGTATATATTGCATACATAATAAATAGTTATTACATTATATATATTTATATTTTAGATAAATGGATGATTATAGTATTACTTTAGATGGCCAGGTGCAAGTGTTTAACGCTAAATTAACCTAGGGGAAAGAAAATCTTACATGATCTAAAACATTCTAATAATTTAGCCCATAAGGGAAAACTTCGAAAATTTCCGGAAAATAAGGGAGAAGGGGCGATGTTTTCATGTTTTCATACGCATATGGATGTCGAACAACACTAAATCGCCCTTCTGCCCTGAAATCTATAATATTTTAACGAAATTTATACAAATTTACTGAAACTTATTAAATTTTACTAAAATTCATCGAATATTTACCAAAATTTACCAAATTTTTACGGAAATTCTGAAGATCTGTCAAATTTTCTCCAAATTCTCCGTAAATTTCCTTAAATTTTCACGCATGATCTTAAAACCTTTGGAAATTTTCTTAAATTCTACGTTAAATTTCATAATAATCTTAAGATTTTCCAAGCTAAATCAAATAACGGGCTGTACATCTACGGATTTAACGGTGAAATTCACACAAACTCATCTTTCCATTCGAATTACACTCTTACCCTAAGTAAGGAGTCTAATAAATCCAAAAAATTTTTAAGAGATGTAACAGCCCCAGTTTCAAGAAAAGACTAGAACGTTAAAGGTATACTAAATTCGTAGGAAAAATGGGAATGGACGACTGGATACCGGTGGAGTGTGGCCTCCTGATAAAAGGATCACTGTGTAATGTCATTACTATTGTTATAAAAATAAACAATTATACTTCATTTATACTGTATTTGTACGGTCACACTCTACCGCCCGAAGGTGCCCGGGGTGATTTTGGCACCGAAGACGAAAGATTACCACGATTAGGGGGTGTCCGGTCGATCCTTGCGAATTACAATGGCTGATATATTGTGCGCATAAATTGTTTTGCATATTATATTATAATTGTTGTGCGGTGTTTATGGTACTTATTAGGTATGATATAGATAGGGGAAGGGGCATAAATTTGTCAGGACGAGTTTAAATTACCGACACTTAGGCCGATCATGTTCAAATAAATCCAATTTTCGGTCAAAGGCAGCTAAAATTTTGATTACAAATTCTCTAAGACATTATTTTAGGGGTGCGACGTGAAAATTCAATTTTTGGGGTTTTCCCACAAATTTTGGGAAAAGGGGGTGACTAAACTATCTTAGGGACACTGCTGGGGTGTCAAATCGCCCCGGCGGGTCTAAAAAATTTGGATCCCCTAAATACTTATGGACCCCCGAACAGGCGCTTAAGCCTCCAATTTTCTAGGCCCAAAAGGACACCCAAAATATCTAAACCCCCTGATTTTTGGAGTTCGGAACACTTATCGGGTCCCACCCTAATCGTTTCATCGAATACCGGGGCCGCCCACCCCCACGTGTCCGCTCAGGATTCCCTAAATTCAAGCGGGCCACCAAAATTCTGGGTTTTGTGTGCCTAAAACGGCCTCTGACGGGCCTCTCGTGGGAGATATTATTATAATTTCAATTTCAGCAGTAGCCGGCTTGCCAGGGCATGATTCTGGTCCTGCCCCCGGCCACCTACTGTTTCTAGATCCGGAGATATGGGCAAAAATGTGCCGATATCCCTATGAGAAAACGGCGCCCTGAGCGCCGTTATATTTTTCTTGAAAAGTTTTGCCGCACCGACCAGCGGGCGGTTTTGTCCCTTTTGGCACACATCGGCCACGTCTATGCTGTTGTTGGCCATCTCGTTGTCTGGTGCTCGTTTAATACATAGCTGAGCAGCGTCAATGTATTGTGTTAGCTTAATGCTGTTGTTGTTTATTACATTTTCAAATTTGAAGACGTTGTGCTTTTAGGGCGTAAACCTGTACATAAGGGCTAAAAGGGGGTTGATTATCGATATAAAAGGAAGCGATAATTTTGTCGGATGGGACCAGTCGAGACTGCTAGCTTCAAAAGTAGTCGGGTTTTGGCGGTTGTCGCCAAATTTTTGAAATCTTTTTCTGTTTTATTCTTGCTTTGCTTTCGCCCGGGTGGGCTCTTCGGCTTGCAGACTTGCGGAAGAGAATCGCCCAGGCTTTGCGTTCATGGGCTTTCGATTTTTCGCGCAAGGCTAGAAACAGGGACAGTCCTTGCGGGTGCTGTGGTGTCCGTTGGATACCTCGCGCCCCCGTAAGTGCTGTGCCCGCGCAGCAGAGAGTGGGGTGAGCTTTGGCAAAATTAGAATCAAAATCGGGCAAAATTGAAACGGAGGGCACGCACCCGCGCTCGACTGGTTCCCCGCCCACCGGGCGGCGTCTGTGGTGAACGCTCGGTGGGTGAAATTCTGAGTGTTTTCACATTGCGTATTCCAGATTGGTCTTAGTCGGAAGTATCTTAACGGTTACGTATGTGTGAATGTTTTTAAAACCTTGTACGAGTTAGAGTTATTTTAAAAGGTCATGTATATTTAATTCTTCTGCCATCTGTGCATTCCTGGATCACCGTCAGGATCACACCTTATTGCATTATATTTGAAGAAACACGAAAGGAAACCCGTGCATTTCTAAATTACCTCAAAGGGGTACGTATCTTCCAAATATTTCAGCACCCTCCGCCACTTCCAAATGGCCTGAACAGATACGCATCTCTGGACTATTTTAAACGTGTGCAATTTTGAACTATCTCAAGGGAGAGGCATGTCAGGGTCGTTTTCGAATCGTTACGTAGGCCAAGTTCAGAGGTAGGCGTCTCAGTGAAGACAATGTGGGCCACTCCGAAGCAAGGGATTTTGGGAACTCGCTGGACTCGACGTGATTGTAGCATTCAAAACGGGTGTTCAGTACTAAAATTTTAGGGTTTGAGTGCCTCGGGCGGACTCTTGGACAGCGGACGCGTGGAAGAGGCCCACCCGGGCAGGCTACGGAGTTGAAAATGTTTGCGCGTAGGCTTGGTAACAGGGGTGGCTTTTGCGGGTGCTGGGGTGTCCGTCGGATACCTCGCGCTCCCGTAAGCGCTGCGCCCGCGCTCTTATGATTGGATTAAGGCCATTTGAAGAGAAGCATAGGGTGGTACTAAAACGAGGACAGAATTTTACATGAATGGTGGGTAGGCAAACCTGAGGCGCAGGCCTTAATGACAAATTTCGGGCTGAGGGTTCCGCGTTTCAAAAAGGGCCCGAGTGGAGCCCACCGGAACCATTTCGTCATCCAGTAGGAATTGTAATTGACAAGAGGAGGTCGAAATTTTTGTCATTTTCGAAATACTCGCGTATGCATAGTTGGAGCCAGGGACCTGTTGCAGGGCTCAGGTCCGGCTCGGTTTCGATGTACATAATATCATTGTTTATGCACCCAAATGGGTGATAATTTTGTTTCCTTGAACATGTGCTATGTCGTATTTTATCAAAAAAGGGAAGAACCCGAGAAGTAAAACAATTCTGCGTGTTACTTTAGTAGGCGGAGTAGATTGATTCGAATCAGGCACGTCCTGTACCATAAAATGTAGGGCCCTCTCTAAGATATGTCCAGCACTGCTTGCCTTAAGTCCCTGTCCCGCTGTTGCACGCCGCCCCCCCACATTGTTTGTGCCACCCATACCGTTTCTCGGTTACACCAGCCCTGCTTTTTCCCCCTTAAGGCTTTGCGTCACCGTTCATAGCCAAATTGCGGTCCCGCTCAGACCATACCCAGTAGATAACCCTCAACCCCTGTAGACCGACGCGACCAACCCCGGGCTGATCTTTCGGCTAATTATACCCCTTCGAAAACGGGCCCTACTGCTAGGAAACTTTGATCTTGGCACCGGGTATAGGACTTAACAACAGAAATAGAGGGAATGACGGGTCAACCTCATTACCTGTGAGCAGGCCTAGGGGATGACCCTCCCTCAGAGGGACCTCCATACCTCTAGACACGTGGGCCACTATAGGGGCCAGGCCGAACACCCTGGTATACCCGCCGGCAGCCTGCCAAGCTAAGCGGTTTCCCTCGGTCAGACCTGGGTCCACCGGGAAATCGTGTAAGCCGGGGTTGTCCGGGCACCACAATGAATACTGAGAGTGGTGCAGCTGGGATCCCTTAGGGCCAGAACTGGTCCTAGTACATAGTATTTAAGTTGCCGCTGTAGCTACGGTACGTTACAACAGGATACCATCAGATTTGACGCAGATATTGTAAAGACTGTTTTATGTCTAAAAACAAATTCAAACTCAATGTTATTATATGTAGAAGTTGAGCAATGCTTTTCTTTTTCTGAAATAACAGAAACAAAGCTCCTCGGTTAAAAAGAATTTCAATTACAAATGTGATTCACACTGCTGTGAAACAGTATTTGATAAAACTGCACAGTATAGTAAACGTTCATTTTTGCACAATGCTAAGGGAAAAATGATTTACAGCCACTAAAATTTTATTTACACTGGCAATTTATACATCGTATGAATGCTCTCGATGAGAAAATTCGCAGGCTTAAATCTGTTTTTCCATCAAGTCGTTACGAAAAGCGTACTATTCAGTTGAAAACATTTTATGAAATGCCAGAATTGTGACAGATTTTATTATTCGCGGTCGCAATTATGACAAATATTTCTAATAGTGACAAAAGCTATTTATCCCATTTATACCATAAAAATCACGCTTATGGTCTATTGTTTAGGCAGCTCGCTCCGTTCTACAGCATTTTTGCTTTAAACATCCGGTTTTGTACCTTAAGTAGAGCCAGTTTGCAATCCTTGGTACAAGCATGCTGTTAGTTTTTATATAATTTATCTCAACAAATGTGGTGATCGTAGTGGTGTTTTATGTAGACTGGTCCGTTCTCCAAGTGGTGTCTCCCAACAGTACTGGGGTGGGCATTTCGGCTAAGTGTAATTTATATGGGCCAGATAACCTTGATGGGCGTTACGTTATAATAATTATTTGTCCAATAGTTTGAATATTTTCTACATCTGCTTCCACGAGCTAGCACACAACGCATAGCGCTGCTCTTGAACGGACACACCAGCCATTTGAGCACTGAGCTGTAACTCACTGCAAAAGTAAATATGGTCGAGCTGATTTGTTTACTTTGCCATAGCTCTGCCCATCTACAACCACTTGATAAAACGGTGTTCTTTTCTTTCAAGACTTATGGGCGCCGATACCGACAATTCATGCGCGATAGCCCAGGAGGGACCATTGCAAGGAAGATCTTGGTAGTATATTTGCGCCTACGTACCGCAGTGCGGCCACAAAAGAGCATGCCTCGAATGGTTTTATCAACACGGGAACATTCTTAATAAACTTAAGTATGATCGGCAAATCAGCATTCAATACGGCTGCAGCTTTACTTGGTAAAGAAGGTCGCACTGTTGAGGCGACCCCTGATAGCTGTAGAGCGTAAGAGCCAATTTGTTCACTTGCACTGCAGGAATCAGCACAAGAAAATAACGTCATATGCCAGCCAAGTTTCGATTCAGCTCAGCGACGAAGTTTTCGTTGCTTCAACAGTTGGCCCAGAGGTATTGGTTACCTCTGATGGAGTAAACATACTCTGTACCATGTCTCAAAATATCTTGATTCTGTCCACTGTTGACGGTAATTTATATGAGTTTGAGCGTAAAAATTTTACACAACTAACCCCAATGCTGCATATGGGCATGTCTAACAGTGTTGCTGCCGACAACGGTTCCGCATCACTGTGTGAAACAGTACCATTTCGTCATGGAGCTGCGCATGCAACAAGTAGTTTTGCGAAAAATCCTTCCGAAGTCTCGTAAAAACCGCTATCATCAAGCTCCGAACGTCCCTAGAGAATACTGCCATAATGAAAATTTGCAACCCCCACTTGAATCCGAAGACTCCTAGTCTTAAAAACCCGAAAAACAGCAGAAAGGCAATGACGCAGCGAAAAGCAACGTATTGAAGTCCCCTCATGAAAACCGACGATTGATTTGTCCACAATGCAACGTTGAATATACGGCAGACAAATCAGGTGTAGAGTGGCTGCAATGTATGAAGTGTCAGTGCTGGGAACACGAAATATGCGGAGGAAAAAGCACCCATGATTTTGAGCATTGTGTCTGATTCTCGGGACAATTGATCATATACGACATTTTGACAGCACGGTCGTATGATTGAAATCATATATGCAAGATTTGCCTTTTTCGAATTGCTTTAACAGCACATAGAATACTCACCAATATATTTTTCAGTTCAATAGCTTTTATTTTGCAAGGATAACAGTGATTCGGTCGCTTAGCCAATATATCCGCGTGTACGTAACTATAAACTGTGCCATTTATTTTAGCTACATTTATTTTGCTTGCTGATATATATTTAGCTTAAAGCGCTCGTATTTTTGAGGAATAATATACATTCTGGACAACTAACCAGCTTGACACGATACTTATATATACTGTGGGGGGCCACATAACCCTGAGGGGCGTTACGTCATATTTTTAGCAAAAATAATAGCTTAATGCGAGAGATGCGGGGGCTACATCCCTCCAGATTTAAGCTTAGTGATAATTTAAGAGTTATATCAGTGTCAAATCTTAGGCTTATTATATGAATAACGACATAGCCAACATTCTACCTTTACGCCAATCAAGAATCAAGATTAGTTTGGCCATGAGCCGCATACAGAAGTTTTAGTTTCTGCGATTTGTTTTAACTGCATTTATTTTGGTTCTGTATCATTTGCTTCATATATATAGTTTATTTTGCAATTACATTTATGTAGCTGTAATTTTGGGCCTAAACATGTTAATATGGTCGCGAAATTCTGCCAACGAAGTAATGTATGAAGATCATAAAAATGTGTCACAATAGAGACCATGTGTCACTATTGCGCCAGTGATTGTCACTATAAGGTACATAGCACCACGCGCTTACTCGAAAATGCTTTTAAATTGTCACTAATAGGAAAGCTTACTACATGTCTTTGGTGTGTTATATTTGGGAAAATTGTTTTATCTATATCCAAGGCCCCGTATATTTAAATTGGTGCCAAACAATAGAAGAATATTAAAAAAATTACTTTGATAACAGAACAATTAAACAACTGGATATAACGCGAGCATCACATCACTAAGCTATTGGCACTACTGTAAAACTGTTCGAAATAAATTATAACGTTCAATGATAATTTGGTAAGTCTCTTAAACTCAGGATCCGTTCTCGTTGTATCAAATAAATTCGCAGATTCCTTTTTTTGGGCTTCATTTAATTTAGAAACAAAATTTCAGCGAAATCCCGGAGATGGCAAATTTTGGGCATTCGTTGCCTATTTTACATCGATTTTGGCGTAAATTTATTTGACATTTCTAGGAGCTTGTAGTGGTTAGCTCATAAAACTTTCTAACTTCTATTAATACATAAATATATAATTCATTTTTCATAAGCTTGCGGCGACCAATTACTAAAGGCAACGGGAGTTAAAAGTGAGAAAGTTTTGTTTCAATGATATTTAAGCCTACATAATGAGATCATAATTCTCAGATTGACGATACAGGAAAATAACTGAAAATTTTTTACAAGGAAAAGTTCACAACAATGATACAACTATTAGAAACAGGGTATAGCCATCGCGCGACACACTACGCAGTTATTTACAAAATTATTTAATCATGTGTTGCAAATAATGATTTATATAGTAATGAATTGATGGGTCCAATGTGTACACTAAATATTGTTCATAAACCAAGCTTCAGTCAAAACCGGGAGGGAGAACGTGAAGATTCCGTGCCTATGGTTTATATCGATTATACCATGATTTATATCGGTTAGGGGCAAAACATATATCATTTTTCTTATAAATTACTTTGGCAAAACGGCTGCTGCCGCCATTTCGTATATATGCACATCCTAATTTTAGTGGAACATGAAACTTATACATGTATTGTATGGTGTACTATGTGTACATGTTATTATAGCACGTCAAATCAAAATCGCTGGGGTTCTCTTTTAAAACATTTTTTTGTTGTGTCTCAAGCGGCATAATAGAATTCACCGCTAGTCGTTCGTCGCTAGACATTCATTCAAACGCATAAGGAATTACTCTAAATCTCGGTGAAACGAGTTTTTTTAAACATTCTCTGTGGATAACGAGTGAAACTAGATACATTTTGTTCGATCATTGTAAATAGACGAAGATCATGGTGAAATAATTTACGGGGCGTGCTTGTGGATATTATCTGCCGAATGTCCCAAGACAACTCTATGGATATGATACGCCGAGTGTTTCTTTTGACGCATGAACGTTGACTTTGCCCTAGAAAAATATCGTTATTTGTCATAATATTTTGTTTCTCAAAAGCGGTAAAAATTTAAACTATTTTTTTAGTATTGCTGCAGCAAGTGTAACATAAACGTCAAAAATTTATTTTCATTTTAAATTTTTGTACAAATTACCTGTTATGGTAATTTAACGGTGTATTTTACAGTATTGACTCAATAACTCACAATCCAACTAACAAATACTCTGCTTTTTGGTCACAACACATGTTTTTTTACCATTATTTTTTATAAAAAGGCCCGCATTTATTATATGAATTACCATAACATAAAAATGCCTGTTGACCAAAATATAATACGAAAAACACTTTGATTGTACTTTGAAACGCCGATTCTCATGTTGTCTTTCTTTTAAGAGGCAATCGAGGGGTCGGCCGTGTCGGTATTGGGACTGTAGTTGAGCCTTCGAGAACAAGTACTTTAAATTTGATCAACGTTTCTTATATTAGGATTCAAAATTTTGACCACTGCAATTTTTTAATAAAATCTTATTCAGATACCGTACCGTCGTTTATGTGTGATCTTTAGTTCAAAGTAAAACAATTTTTGCCTTTGGAATATGATAAACTTGATATTTATAAATTAAAGAATCACATTATTCTTTTTTATGTTACCACCAAGATTTTAAACCCTAAACGTTATCATATTTTAAAACGTATTATTCATGGCGTCATATCAATGTCACAGTTTACCCCGTGTCACACTCAAAACATTCAAATCTTTCGAACTTCTGCCCCATCACAAAGCCATAAATGCACTGGCAGCAACAGGTTTGGATTGAAAACATCGCCGAATGCCTTCCGCTACAACAAACAGGAATTCGACCCCTGATATTGCCGATAGTCCAGCGGCAATCGACAGCAATCCTCCTGTATGACTGATCAGAAACGATAGCTGAAACAAATCATATATAATTGTGGTTCTGACTGGAGCAAGCAGTGTATTTGTAGGGGAAATAAATTTCTGAAATTTGTAGAAATTCATCATTTTGCTGAATTTTGTTAAAAATATTTCCCCTCCGCAGGTATTGTTCAATTATTGCCGTTTTGTGTCAAATTTTCTTAAATTTTGTCCAATGATTTTCAATTTTCGCATAATTTGCCTGCACGAGTGGGAAGAAGGAGAGGCTGGGAACAACCCACCACGCACTACAGATGGTTACTTATGCCGTGAAACTACGAAACTCATGAGTACAATTAATTATGTATATGCCTTGATTTATATTTGAATGTGTTATTATCTACATAGTGTTGGAAATAAAACTGATAACGACAGGTTCACAGTTTGATGTGCAAAAATTTGTAACTATTATAGCAGTACCCAAGCGCAATAGTTATCTCTTCTGTTTATTTTGTCCTGTTTGAAAAGAGGCGTTTGTGATAAAGGCATGGCAAGGATCGCGAAGATAACGGAACGAACATTGTCGTATGTGATATGATCATATATTTAGTGCAAATAGACTAGCTAGCACAAACGTACCCTGAAACCAATTATCTCATGATTGGATTGGACAGCGTTAGAATTTTCGTTTATATAGTCATGCATGCTGAAAGGGAAGATTATCCCAATGAAGCTCGGCTCCATCTCGGAACGTCACCGATCGCCCCTTCTTCCTGGGAGGTAGCCTGATCCCACCCCTGAGGCTTCAGATTCTGCCTTCCCAACAACCACCTCCCCTCTCGTACCCAAGGCAAAAATTATGGCAAATATCGAGGGAAAATGAGCAAAAATTGAGCGTAATTGGTGAAAATTGGGTAAAATTGAGAAAAATTGTGTAAAAAAATTGGCAGAGATAGAGAGATACACCAAAAATTCATGCCCCTTGATAACCTCCTCCGTCGACCCGCTGACGCCCCCTGGTAAAGACCCCCAGAGGGACGTGTTATCACCCTTTTGGAGTTTGAATCTCGCCCATGTATGTTTATATATGCAAATATGTGTCAACACTCAATGAATTGTATATACATCATACATACTCATAGCGGGGAGAAGGGGATTATCCCCTGAGGCTCGGACCAACCCCTTCAGGGCGTCTCCAATTCCTTAAGTGCACCTGAAGCTGCGCATCCCCCTCACCACTGACCCGAAGACGAGTTGAATATTTTGGCAAAAATCGGGAAAATAAACAAAACCTTAATGAAATTGGCAAATTTAGTAGGAATTGGGAAAAAATTGCTAAAAAAGGGGAAAATTGGCAAACATTAATAAAAAATTTGCGTCCCAAATAATTTCGAAATATTATCCCACCTCACGACTTTCCCTTCGCAGAGCACCCGCTATCCACACCTCGGACTTCTGACCTCGTCCATGTATGATATACAGGCTTGACTAAAAAGCTAGAAACTTCCAAATCTGATAAATTATAATAATAATTTATTTCGAATTTACTTAAGATAAACTTAATTTATAAAACAAAATTTTCCATAAATACGACAAATTTCAAAACTCTAAAAGTTACAATAACGGCCAGAATCCTTAAGTTTGCCACTTTACTATGATATTTTCAGAAAACCAAGAACAACACAAAATAAAAAAAATATATATCCTGATAGAATATGAACATGCATGTAAATTATTACCTACAGCAGGCAAATTTTTTCCAACCAGCTTCAACACCATCGAATCACCAGAATAAAATGACAGTTGGGTGAAATTCCATGCGACCGACCCGACCCGAACCTACCATCAGTCAGCTAGACTCCACCTGACCCAACCATCTGTGGAGCATCCCCACCTTGCGCTACCATCGGTCAACCAGTGTCCTGCTAAACCTACCACAAGCCAAGCAGACCCGACCCGTCCCGACTGCCTTCTTGTAATCATAATCATCAGCAACCCTCCAATGAGAAGATCATATTTAGAAAGTTTATCTGTGCTATAGACAACCTACTGCAGCTATAAACAATAGTTTGTGTCTTGAACGTAGAAGAATTTCGACTATTTTTTAATTTGTGCAAGCTATATTTTCTAAATAGAAATGAAACAGAAAATGGAATCGGAACTGGATGTAACGAGATGGTCCGAGATAATGTTGAATTTTGTTGGTTTTTCTGTATCTTTTATAATACCCAAGGACCGTTTTTGTGGATATATTAGGACAGCTCACACCAAAGCACACGTTGGCTAACAAGCCTTATACAGAAACATCCACATCTCACACAGGAATATACGTAAAAGTTTGTTTATTTTTCAATATATTTTTGATGTTTTTAATCCGCGCTGATGGTATAATACATATTGCCTAGTTTAGAAAGAGACGCGCATCAGCTTTGCATTTTATGTTCTAGTACCACTCTACTGCCGGAATAATTGCGGCACGCCGTTGTGAAACATGGCTCACCAATGTAAAAATTTAGAGTAATTGTAAAATAATAAAGACGCATACCTTAAAACAATACTGCGGCAATGTGCTCGTCAATGAAATTTTTGTCCTTTTGTCCTATTGGTGCTTAAAAATACTTTATGACGTTCAAAGCCAACCGTACAATACCTTTCAAGTCATGTTGAGAAAATATTTAGCTTGACGAG
Organism: Trileptium ribeirensis; assembly: GCA_030248225.1. Lineage (NCBI taxonomy): Eukaryota > Metazoa > Nematoda > Enoplea > Enoplida > Thoracostomopsidae > Trileptium > Trileptium ribeirensis. Next base: position 20,171 of record JASANE010007848.1, read on the forward strand.
TGCCTAACACTTAAAAAGATATTTACCCAACGAAACAAGGCTGTAGTACTACAACCGTTGTTGAATATGCGGGGCTTGTAACACGGCTACAAAGATATATTCCGGAATTCCGGGGCTTTTAAGGTAGAACCAAAATGACAAAAGCTGAGTTATTACAGTATTTAAATAAACATATGCGGCAATAAGTCGCTATGTATAGATATGTTTACTATCCACGGTTAGTATGCTAACTATCTGTGATGGATAGTCAAATCTTCCACATGCTGGGTCCTTTGTTACGTAAACGCTGAATAAATTTGAAAAATGTTTCAAAATACGCACATTAGAAGATTGTACTTCATGCTACTGCCATCCTTTATCTAAGAGCTATTAATGGGCGATGAATTTATTAAAACAACGATATCGCAGTAAATACTAGTAAACTTTGAAGCAATGAATAAATCAGCACCGAGAGTAAACAGAATTTCATCATTCTAGTCTATGAGTTCTAACTGGACAAACAGACAATTTTTTTGAAAATTGAAAATTTCCAAACGACGTCCATAATTAAAGCAAGTCATATTGATACCGAATGAAAAAAGTTTTTATCTGCGTGTTCATTTTTCATCAAATCCGAGCGCTGCGTGATGAAAAAACACATTTCGATCCGGTTTTTGAGATTATAATTCCATTTTGCCTGAAATTGAACAACAATATCTGTATTTGTTCAACACTGTCTGTTGCAAATCAATCGGTGTATGTAAATCAACATATTATTACCTTTATATATGAAATATGTGTTATTATACTGAATGCCTATATAATAGGAACCCATCGCTATCTATTCGTTTGCGAAATACATTAATGTCATCACAGTTATGAACGATATTTCGTTTTCATTTGTTATTTGCTGAATTCACAAGCAAAACTGAATCTATAGTATTCCAGACCATCCACACCAATCGTCCCGATCCAGCTATCGAAACCTTGGTACTAATATATAAACAGATCATCGGAATGTACTTGGATTAAAACTAATTTTTGGTCCGAGTCTGAGGACAATTGGGTTATATTTAAAAGAAGCGTTGACAATTATCGCTCGATAATGGCACACTTGTACACACATTGAAACACGAAATTGAATATATTGAACTTACATCGTAAGTCAATTCTTCAACCAAGTGAGTAACCACCAACGAATTGAAATAAATGTCTACGTACGCGTTCCTAAAAGTTTATTCGAATATTGTATATATAAGTAACAAGGTTTACTAAAAGTATAATGGGCTAAATTTTGCGAGTTCCGTTCACACAAGGACAGTGCCGGTGGTGTATTCCCACTACAATTTTTGTGCACAAAAATTCTCTCAAGTGGAGACTCTAAAGTCGTAAAAATTGCAAGCCTTAGAATAGTTGATTTGGCTTTTTTACCGTCTGTGTTAGTCACAACTTATCAACGACCGGACAATTCTGTCTACTTCAATGCCTTCTATTTTTAAGTTAATTTTTGTGTTAACGTCAAATATTTAATATTTTTTAAGCGCAACAAAGAGTAAATATGCGAATTTTTCGCTCAAAAAATCAGGAATGATATGTTGACCGCTACGGAATGAAAAAATTACATAAACTTTCAAGCCACAAAATTATATTGCCGTTTTGATTTATTCTATTCGCAACGGGACCTGAGAAATTAGTAGAATGCTTAAATGACTATGAACCTATGGACTTTTTAACAGAGGAAAACTCGTAATTTCGCTGATATGTTAATTAGAAACAGCCACAAGGCGGTTCGTTACATCGCAATTGAGCTATCGAATGACAATGATGTTTAACTGGCGTCGTCAGTTTTAATATTTGTGACTATCTTAGGATTTAACAAAAACCGATTTAAGAATTGAATTTCACAAAACGAATGAATGTCATACGACCTTCCTCAAATTACAAAAGCAGCTGTTGTATGCGCGACGATTTCAACACTTTTAAACTCTCAAATTTTGGCCGCCATCTTGTAACGAACGAGCTTCCATCTATTTGATTGCCGCGATAGTTTTAGATCGAGCTCTAATTAGCCTGAGACTGGGTGTATAAGCAATAGAGAGACGAGGTCACGAGTGTTACCGCGACCAGAAAATAAATCGCAGCGGTTTCTCACCATTAAGGAACATACTACAATGTTTACTGTGCCTGCAAATATTTGACTCTGGTAAATCTGATAGTCAGAGCTAATTAGTATAGCAGTTGTTTGCTTCGCTCTTTGAGCTCACGAATCAGATATTTTTGCCGAACATGAAGGTTAGCAACCTCGATTGGAGCAAAACGTATATATGACCTCAGCAAAGGCTGTGCATCAAAATTGAACCTTATAATGAACAGCCCAACAAAGCTGTAAACAATAGCATTGCTTGTCACTTATGACCAAAACTAGGCACCAAAACTGACTCTTCTTACCTGTTCTGTGTAAATCTTTACAAAGACAAATACTTTGCACGTCTATGACCGTATAAGCATATAATTACGACATGTCCAAGTTGATTCCAGGCTTGTTTCTCACGCAACAGAAACCGTTTCACTATATATATTAGATAAATGTAACGAGTTTTCAAAATTACAATCGCAATTCAATAGTTTGTTGCATGAATTAGATTGTATTTCGAGTAGGATTGAACAAACTATTTTGAGCTCAATAAATCGAACCTAGTCGCTTGGCTTACAGACTCGATTACTAATCACAAAGCTGGGCTAAAGTCGATGGGATCCTTAAGGCTCGTCAGAACGCGAGCAAATAACAACACCCGATCTAACTTATTCTATGCAACAAACTGAGTTAACCCACAATTTGAATAGTATTTATATCGTTGTCATAGAGCAACCACACGAGCGAATGGGTTGATTTTTGCATAACCGAGATTTGCAATGGAAGTTGTAACACTTACTGGTCTTTTTTGGCTCGCTGAAATGTTAAATTAACATAATTATGAAATGAACCTATCTGAACCACTAACAAATAAATGTTTAGACATCTGTACCTATGATAAAATCCCAACTACTAAGCAATATGTCTGATACTGCGGATAAAGGTTTATGAATATATATGAATTAATAAAAAATTCTATTTTGTTAGAGTCAGTTTTATGCAGACACGAAAGTACAACAATGCAAGTTCTGTACAGTGCACTGTGCATGTTGTTGTAATAGTTCAAAAATAGTTGTTCTTTCAGCCGTAATATTGGACTTATATGTCAATGTATATTCTATAAAACTTAATAATCTTAATAGCTTTTCTTATATTTTGCTCCAATTACACCAGAAATGTTTGTAACATCGGAATTTTTGAAGCATTTGCTTACCGCTAGAAATATGCACAGTGAAATCTTCAAATATGTATATTCTATAAAACTTAATAATCTTCATAGCTTTTCTTATATTTTGCTCCAATTACACCAGAAATGTTTGTAACATCGGAATTTTTGAAGCATTTGCTTACCGCTAGAAATATGCACAGTGAAATTTTCAAATTGATATGAGCGCTATAAGAGTAAAAATTCTAATTATTTTGGAATTTAAACCTATTCATATTAATTTATACATAGATAAGATGCTACTTTAGGTAAAATACCACAGCGAAACGCACAAAATTTTTGACCATTGAATTGAAAAATTTAAGCGTCTAAACGACGCCAAATGAAACACATTGAACTTTCAAAACTTTGGACTGAATTGGATGTCTTTATAATAGTAAATTGCTATTAAATAGCAGTGTATCGGTCTTTAGCATCTCTTTTCGCTATGAATATCTAGTGTGTAGTATACCTATTTCCAAAAATTATAGGTACAGTGTTAGGGCTGCAACTCAAGCAATTTTTCGATAAAATATACAACCCTACAGCAATTGTCTCATGATACTGTAGATATATGCGAACACGGTTCTTCAACCAATAGCCTATCGTAGTACCAATTTTGCTATCTGGTTTACCATTTCTGGCTTGCCGTCATGCTAAGCTTGATTTGCAAATTGACATTATGGCAAGAGCTTTTACGATTTGCTCCATTTGTTTTTATGATTTTATGATTTATGATTTTTATGAAGAGAATTATCACCGAGCTTACGTGCGTGTTTGGGTGAAACCAAAATCGTATTTATGGAAAGCAATTCCAGCCAACATTATTTATTAACTCCTAAATGGAGCACAATTTTATATTTATTTTATCAGCAGTACCGCAAAGACCAGCCTTATTCCGATTTATCGTATGATTGCAACAAAGATCAAACACTTTGTTAATCTATCTTTAACCAATTTCACAATATTGTTATAATCTACAGGGGAGCCCGCCGATAAAAAGGCAAAAACCTATATATACGCGACGATTATTTTAATTTTCTTCCGTTGAATGCAATTAGGCTAAAGCGTTCTTGTTAAAATCGTGTAGGGCATTCAACCGTCATGATGCTCGTAGTTAACAAATACTCAAATCCTATAATATCACAATAAAATATAGTATAATATCTAATTGGCCAACCGTGAAAAAATCAAAAACAAATGTTGTAAAGAATCCATTATCGTAAAAAAATAAAAAATTTGTGAATTAAATGGGAAATAACGGGATAATGAATCGACAGTCATGTTACTGCGGCGTTCACGTTATAATGCTTCCGCTGTTTGGATGTTTTGTCCCCATGTACTCGTGACCTACAGTATGAACAGTCACGGTGACATCCATAGTGTATATAAATCAATTTCCTAGGGTGTACTACACACCCCTAGGTGCTACATTTTTCCTTACAGTGTCGTACACACTCTGAGCTACCAATTTTGCGCGAATTCAACTATAGCGAACACCGTCTGCAACTAATGATGTTTATTATTCAACTGTGCTATGTAGTTTTTTAAGTCTCGATATTTGTATCTAAGCCATATGAACGTTAATGAAATAATGCCGCACACTGGCAATAAAATTAAAAGAAGACACCGTGTGCTTCACACTGTCGAGAAGTGACATTACCGCTAGCTAGCTAGCTTCGAAAAATATATAAAAAACATTAGGGTGTCTAAGACACACTGTTGTCGACAATGTGCCTGACTCTGTGTGGTGTACATAGGTTCCAACCATTGGGGACATTATAACATGAACGCCGCATAATACACTGTAAAATCTCTGAGTCAAATTTGATTCAAGGAGGCAGTGTCAAACTGACTCAGTTAATGAATCAAATGTAATTATGTCTGAACCAGTTTTGAATCATAATGTGTTAAAGCTGACTCCAGCTAAGCCGAATATTGATTCACCTGCCGAGTCAAAGTATTATTGGCTCAGTCTGAGACAAAATGTGACTCAATAGTAGTGAGTCTGTTCGGCAACGACTCGATTAAGTCAAGATTCACTCAGCGCTTTTACAGTGTACAGATGGTTTTTGTAGCGCAAATTGGACAGTATGCCAAGCGGCAAGAACCGGGCTAAAGCATCTGAAATTTCCGTTTCAAAAATTAAAAAAGTGTTGACATAATTTGTATCAGAATCTAAAATCGATGCAAAAACTATAATATAATCATGCTAAAACTTATAAGAAGCTTTGACCAATCCACTCAAAGTGAGCATTACAAATATTACAATGCAGTATTTTGGAAAATTTGCTCATGAAAGTAGTCACGTGAAAATGTGTTTAGTCACAAGTTAACGACGTTCTAAACGTACAATATAGCTTTTCGACGAAGTGGTCTTTGTCAAAACTGTGTCGTAGGTTTCTTCGCTAAAATCAAACAAAATCATGTTTCTCCTATTTAGTTCTGTTAGTACCATTACTGTATTTTCATATATTGTAAGTGGAATAACACATTAACTGATGGTTCCAGATATAAAAGTAGCCAACTATAACGGAAAGCAACAATAGTTGTATCTTTCGCAAAATCACATAATAAAAACTTTCTTCAGCTAATACAGTTTCTGTAGTTTATGCATAGTTTTGATAGTGATAGGTAAAAATTCGCAAACCATTTTTATTTGAATTACTAATGTACTTAATGAAATCAATGCCTTCTCCACTATCTTATATTCAACAGAACTCGTTATGACAGTTGCTCAGATCAAGTTATATTATTTTAAAATATTGCAATGCGACAACCAAATTTCCTTCAAAATAATGTATTCCTAAACATTCTTCCACTTAGTAGAAACGGAGCGAGCGAAGCGACCGGAGTTTCCACAGAGGGCTATAGTGCGAAAATATGAAAATTTATTTGTTTTTCTATGTTTTTGTCTTGCATAACTCATCTTCGGATGGATCAATTTCATGTTTATTTTTTTTCGGTAAGCTGAATACGCTGGTTTGGTAATCCAGACACCAGAACGAATTTTTTCAGTGCATTGAAGGTCAGCGAACCCGATTGCCAGAATATAGTCCGTTTTCAGCAGTTTGGTTACGTATTGCGCACAGATCATCAAGAATGGACTATATATAGGTTTTAGATATGCTGAATACGATGGTTCGATTATCTAGAGTCTAACTCAAATGCTTCGAGTGATTTCAGTTTTTGACGGGTTTATGGTCCACAAGGTTTTAGAGGTTTCAATGGGTTAATTATTGCAGAGGTTTCAGTATAGTATATACATAAAGCACAAAGCCTGTTCAAGTGATTACACAAAATTTCTACTTGATGAAGCCACGCTCGCTCCTTTTAACCCTGGCTTGTAAGTTATACGGCGTTATAAAGAATCGCTCAAGTGGAAGCTTTGTCCATCCTGGATGTATCTGCCATCATCCATTATATGTCTTGAATACCGTTGTGCTTTTAATAGTATATTAAGATAGTACACGCGAGTAGTGTAGTGTCGGTAATGATATGGTGTAGATTATACCATTGCGTTTTTAAAAAGTTGTCAGCTACTCTATACTGTCATTTACACATCTTATCTAAAGTGTTTGTATATGTTGTCCTTGACACAATCAGAAAAAACGATAGGTAGATTTATAAACTAATGTTACGTTGATGGTGTCTCAGACACCATTTGTTTTATCGTATAGTAGTGTAGGTATGTACTGTATACCATAGGATGGTGTGGTGGCAAATACTATTGGCGAGAAAAATTTTCACATGGGGCTCCTTTATAACGTAAAGTCCGAATTACTAGCAAATACTGGAATCAGTTTGGTATTATTAGGGTGCTTCTTACCAAGCAGTGACGTAAATTTCGTTTAAAATCTGACGGTGTTGATACGTTTTCGGAAAAAATCATAATGTTATTGGCCTTCAGGGTATCGGAGATTTACATTTTGTTATAGAGCTGTATCTAAGAGGGCTGGAGTAGTGTGGGGGTGGTTAAATTATTAAAACCCCCAACCACCACTAAATCTACGCACATGCCTAGCAGAACATGCACAAATTTTGATCAGATCGAGTGGAATATGTTCCAACTGTTATTTGACGACAGTAGCTTAACGAAAATATGTGAAATTGACTTTCTTGTTTTGTCGAGTGATACAATACCAGTAACAATATGTACAAGATGAGGGCACACACGCACAGTTAAAATCTGAACCAAATCGCTCTGGTCTTAATATAACGAAAGCTGCATTTAAGCTTAAATACAGCTGTTTTGTCTTAAATGCATATACCAATGCTAATCATTTTAAAATTTTCAAAGGACTATTATGCAGGTATTTCGACTACGACTTTCTACTTAATCTAAGTATGTCCAATTCGCAATTTACAGCTGTTATTGATAAACTTCGGCTGATTTGGGCTTGAATTAATGTGTTTCAGTGAAAAAGATGTTGGGTGGGGTCAACTAGTACGTATAACATCTTATATATGTTTCATGGAAGCAAACACGAAACGAATCTGAAGGCGTGGACAAGACTCTGTATGATCAAAAAAGCATTGGAGAGGGGGCGAAACGGAGTGCCATCTTCAGCCATTGTATCGTTATGGGCGTGCTGGGCAAAGTGAATTTATAGATACATACATGCTTCAGCAATATGGTAGATTTTGGGTGATCAAAACCTACATGTTCTTTACCCAGACACATATATTAATGGGCAATCGTACATTTGTAGGGGGTGGGGGCCGCCGAAAATATTTCTGCATAGACATATGTGAGTGACCAACTTGGCAAATTTCTGAGGGAACGATTTTACATGGCCGTTCCCCAGACATAATTCTTGAGGAGCATGCCTCTCGTCACCCACGGCGTTTGCGCCCATCTATAAGTAACATATGTAACAACAAAATACGAGTTGATGTTATAGCCTGAATAAATGTATTTTGGTTTCTGAAAAACAACAGAGTAAGATAAGAATAAACACAACAAGTACATTCAACCGTTACTGGGAGATGTAGACTAATACGCCAATCCATACCATTTCCAATCCATAGATATGTTACAGCAAATTTTTTGCGAATTCGCGCAGAAGTCATAAAAGTAGCTGGTTAATAATTCTAATGCAGTAACTAGTTAATGATATGATTTCAAATATTAGGATATTCGAAATTGCTCAATGTAAATTTTATGCTGTTTTTTACATGGATATAGTTTCGCTAAGCGTAGAAGTTGCTTGGGCCTACAACGCTATTCATTACACTGTAAACAATGAAACAACACTACAAACATCTATTGCAATAGCTTTTGGGTCTTGTGAAAAAACTTGCACAACAAATAATATCATTAGTATAACAATATTTTCAACGGGGCCCTGATGCAGGATTCAACAACATTTTGTTATGAGGTCTCTCGGTTATGAGGTCTCTCATAGCCGCATGTATATAAAAAAGTGCAGGTAATGTGTTCCTTGAGGTTATAATCAGCCAAATTCAATGTTAATAAATTGAGGTAAACCGGTTTGAAACTATAGCAAAACGTAATGCACAACGAGCGACTTAATCCTAAATGGCGGTTCAACCGGCCACTTGTACGCTATTGATTTGAAAATGCAAAATGTTCATCCAATGTGCCACAAACATCGCACTCGTACTTATAATCCAAATAGTTTCCTACATCTTGGTTTACACAGGTAATTATAATTGAATTCATATGGTATTGTTCTGATTCAAGGAACCCCGCGAGAAGAAATATGAATCTTTATTGAATTCGTAAACATAGGGAGGTATGATTTCATTTAAAATCACGTATGATTCTTTATTAACATGTGATTTATATTAAGAATTCTTAATCGACGACTTACATACAAGCTTTCCTGCACGAACCAGTAAGACCATGACCATTGTTCATCGCATGTTGATAGCACGCCACTGAAATATTAAAGTTTAAATTTTAAACTACATATTGTGACCTTCGCGATTCATTCTTATTACTGATCGGAGTAAACCTAAAGTGTCTTACACTTTGTGGCTTAGAAAATTTGATGAGACTTGTGTGAGGTGCTTTCAAGGGTCGAAAACTAGTTATGTAGTGTCAGCGGCAATCTCAGGGTTGCATAAACGATCAAAGAGTATGCTAAAACTTAAAGCTATTATTAAAGATTGGTTTTACGACTTACTGATTTTGTGTATATCAGTCATACTTGTTATGCGTGAGTAAACTTTTAAGGAGACCCCGCCAACCATCCTATTCTATCATTACCGATATCGAATCGCAAACCCTTGTTACGAAAAACAGGCTTAATTTCATTCGGTTTTTCGCTAACCGAAAATTGGCAAAATCAAATTCAAGTGCCAAAAATTAGACCTTGTCTATGAACAGAATTTTGGCGATTTCAGTTTGCAGAAATTCCGTTCCCTATTGTATTATCATTTAAAGTTGGATTATGCAGTGTTTGCGACCAAATTTAATGCAAAAGTGACGTCACGATCAAATCGACAAATTTTCGTTCTCAAACATTTGGGTAATTTTACTTCAATTGCCTGGAACACAAAATGGTTAGATTTCAATCGCGAGCGCTGTGTTCGCGAACAGTTTTACGCCGGATTTCAATTGACCAAAAAGCGATCCGTAACAGATTTTATCCAAAAATACAAAATAGGATGGTTGCTTGGGTAATTTTAAGTTTACTCGCGCATTATGTGTCCTGTAATCACTGATATTATGTAACAGGATTATAAATTTATTTGCGCTGATGAAAATGCGGTACCAAATGAGCCAGAGTGAATTTAGGCAACCATCGAAGTGCACTGAAACAAGCGGTTTTTCTCTTGTGTAAATATATGTGATAACATTTATTGGAAATATTAGTTGCATATTGCTCAAAAATGTATGCACTTGTATGGCCAGACGGGCATCTATGACTTTTCGTATGATTCGATCAGGATATATAGCATGATAATAAAAATAAGATGGTAAGATAAGGATAACAAGAAAAACAATACCCTGAGAAACAGCTGTTTTAGGCGTCCTATTTGTGGTTGTCTGTAGCAATAGCTGTTAATTTTTCCCATTGTCCATTAGTTAATGAATACGGGGTTGAGTTCCAAATCTGAATATGAAGAATGACTAGGCCGTACCCCTAAGTATAATAGGGCATTAGGGCCGTGACATTATTGCATATTTGCTATAAGACTCAGTGGTCTATGTGAAATCGTTGTCTATTTGTAATATATGCACTGAATAAGCATATTATAATCAAAAAGGTATGATATTGACTCAGTGAAAACTCCAAGCTTATGAGCAGATGTATGAAACTGCTCTAGGTGGCACATTCTGCGCGATTCTACACAAAGCAATGCTTTTGTGTTGCTTTGTGGGTCTTTGACTGATTCCAACATACCAGCGTTTCCAGCTGCTGCTTATTCGGAGCATTAACTCCCTTCAGTAATGTGGGGAAATACGTTACATAACAGTTTAATATATGTCATCAATTATGTGTTTGTAAGGGGCACCATTTTCTGACAAAACATGTGAACTTATATTGTGTCTGCGTTCAGCTCGCTACTTGGCCGTCACCTGTTGTTTTAACGTTTCGCCTCACCTTCTAAAATATAATTCTAGGGCTGTCGGTGTTCGTGTTTGGCGAAGTGTTATTGAGATTCTGTATGTGTTATATATATTCAGGGTTCCTTACGCCCTGGTAGCGAGTGCCATGATTTTATATTTGAAAATCACTTTTCTTACCGCATATTTCATCGCATTTTGTGATTATGATGTTCTCATGACATTTTGTTTGACACCTACGCATGCAAGGCCGTTTCATCCGTCTGCGTTAAATTTTGTTTTGTTACAACTCGGCTATAATTAATTATGAATTATGGCTGAAGAACGCTCTAGGAAAGCATCATGTCAGTACTTGGTTATGGCTGAAGAACGCTCTAGGAAGGCATCATGTCAGTACTTGGTTATGGCTGAAGAACGCTCTAGGAAGGCATCATGTCAGTACTTGGTTATGGCTGAAGAACGCTCTAGGAAGGCATCATGTCAGTACTTGCTTATGGCTGAACAACGCTCTAGGAAGGCATGTCAGTTCTTGCTTATGGCTGAAGAACGCTCTAGGAAGGCATCATGTCAGTACTTGCTGACGCTAAGTTTTGTATTCATTTTGTTATATTGAACTTCCAAGCAATTTTGGGTTGCTGCCGGACCCTAAGAGTTGTGCACTGAGTCTCAGACATTATCACTTTGTCTGTTTTTAGTGCAACGAATGATTGTAAAATGTGGCTTCTTTGTTGTTTTAAAGTACATTTTAGTAATGTAATTTTTTGGGTCAGCATGGCTTATATCGTTGTGCAATTATATATTATTATCAGTTCTTTTTGTGTGATTTTGGCGATTTTTTATGTCTTGCAGCTGCTTGTATTTATTTTTATGCTCTCAAAAAGCGTTCGTTAACCTGGCCCACCGTGCAAAATAAAATTGCAATTTTTGACTGTGGCCGGTGACGGCGAACAAATAAACAATTTATCCAGTTCAGAACTAAAAAGGTTAAAACATGGCCAATCAACACCTTGTAGCGAACTTGGATTAAGGCCAACTATCTTGTGCTTCGTTCGTAATATAGGTAAAAGTTTAATAATTAAAAGCGTGCGCCGTTGCCGGAAATAAATTGTTTCGCTGTAATATGGTAAAACACTATATTAAGTTGATATTAATATATCAAAATAACATTACATTTTGATATGAAACAAACACCATAGCAAAATATTGTATCATATTAAAATCGTAGATGTCAAGTAACGGAGTACGGGTCCGTGGTCTTTATGTTTTTGCGCGTGTGGTCTTCAGCTGTGGTCGACAAATGGCTATTGGCCAAAGAACCTGATCCAGTGGGGAAACATTTTCTAATACAATAAAACGTAAAAGACAATCAATATCTTTTTCTAACATCGTTTAATCACTTGTGAAGCGAAACCAATTTAACATCGTTTAATGACTTGTGAAGCGGAACCAATTTAGATCACACGCCGTATCTCTCAGCCAACACGAACTTACGTTTATTACTTTATTTTCTTAATGATTTAGCAAGTTTGTAAAGTCGTAAAACTTTTACACCGATAATTTCAAATTAAAAAAAAAATAAAACTAAATACTTTGGACTTGTAAAACTTTGGCAAAAATAAATTTTTCATTCCTCATTTTGTTGCCTCATGTACGAGCCGCCCAACTTGCCACGGTATTTTCAATATCTAGGTACTTTGGATTACGGTTTTGTGCACGCGGCGGATTCTATTTTGGTATCGGTGTGCTTATAATTTTTGTGAGTTTTCAATGTGGTATTCTGTAATATACTTGTGTTCGTGGTGCCATACAAAATCACAGTGGTCGCTCGGCATTAATAAACATTAAAACTCTCTAAAAGCAATCTTTCGAGAGCTTGCCAAAATGGGCGGAGATATGCTTATATAAGAACTTCTGTTATCTCTTCAGGTATACTCAGTTCCGATTGCAAGCTTTGCAAAACACTACTCATTGTTTTAGGTGTCCTGCAAAGGCATTCCTTTCTATTCGCTGGTTTTGGTCGGAAGTTATGTCTTTGTGCTGTAAATTCTCAGAAATTCAAAGCATCCAAAAGCAATTGTACATGTTTTTTCAATCTTCTTTCTTATGTGTTTTCATCCACACTTGTTCCACGGGATCCTGGTTTAACGCCAGACATGATAGACTATCCTCCCTAAAAAGGTGGTTTCTCTTGAGGCTCTTCGTTTACACGGTAGCGTCGACAATTGGATGATTTTGTAAATAAAACTGATTTCGAGTTTCAGTAGTTGTACTCAGTAAATAAGGTATAGTCCATTGGAGCCGCTACGCGTATCTTTATGATGTATCATTACAATCATTCGTTTTATCCATATCTAGAAATTTAATGTTCTTGCGTTTGTGTGGTCTGGTTTAACATGTTTGCGACAATAAATATGTGTTTGATTTTGAAACATCAGCAAGATAATATCAACATGAAATATACAAGAATGAAAATCTTCGGATCACCGTAAAAAATGATTTAATTCATAAGTTGCTAATCTTCGGGAAAAAGGGAATTTCCGTGAGTAATTCGGCTCCTGAGGCGAATCTTTGGTTGCGGAATCCAATCGCTTATTAATACACGAAAATATAGAACCGCAACGTTAGGCCATTTCCTTCCCAATTAAGTTCTGTTGCAGATTGGCGGAGTTGTACTCTAACCTATGTTCTCTCTTTGTACTATCAGTAACGCGCAGATATCTTGCAATGAATGCCTTCGGTTCTTCGGAAACGAACTATTTGTTCGGCTGAGTAAACTACATGTGACATCAAATCCTACAATTATTGTTTTTACATATAAGCTAGGGTTGCGTTTCTTTAGCAGCTAAACATTTAGCGTTTGTCGTATAAATTTTAGAACATAGAAACATCAGTTTCAGCTGTATACACCAACAAAAAATGGTATAAAAGTTACCTGCGTACAAGGCTTTAACGGCAAGCGCTTAAGACTGTTCTCTGACCTGTCTACGTGTTCTCAGCCTGGTGGTTCTTGTGGAGCTCTTCGATTTGTGGTTTACTTTGTTAGCGGGGCCTCTTGGTGGTTCACTGGTCTTCTAGGTGGTCTTCTAGGTGGGCCTCTTCCTGAGGGAGCATACTGGGACTATTCATTTGTGCCTTCATTGGCCGAATGAACCGCCACGATAGGGTGATCTTTACGTACTATCGGGCTAAGTGTGCACCAAGGCGGGGGTTCTACCGAACACTAGAGTCTGAGGACGGCGAATCTCTCTGCATTCAGTTCGCAACCAGGCTCCAGTAGGTGGTCCATTCCCAAAGAACAAAAGGACCGAGCCTGTTTGCGATGCGCCTGCAGTTTTGGGTCGGGTAGTCCGCAGCGCTACATGTTGTTAAAACACACAGATATTTCAAAGTGCATAGTAATCACACACGCGCCTCAGTTAGTTATTGAAACACAAATAATTGTATGAAGCGGCGACAGTGCCCACGTAAGTTGGTTTTGAGCAAAAATTAATATGGATAAGATCGTATGTTCATACAATACTATACTTGAAATCAAGAAGTGAACGTTTACACCAGCCTATGATGAGTTTTGGCTTTGTCTATTTGTGTATATTGGTCTAAGACTTAAGCAATCAACGGCTTGTTGCCATACTTTGATCAACGTCGCATAATTTTGCACCGTTGGGTGTTGGAGCCTTTGGACTTGTACAATTACACGACTCAATTGTTGCAATTTGATTAAACGATAGTGCGCATCCCTGAAATTTAGAAAAGCATATTAATTATAATCAGCCCAGACATAATTTACGACCAAAATTTATCTAATTTCACGATTATACAACTGTTGAATAAAATTAATCCTATACGTAGGATCGACATACCTTTCCACTATGATTTGCATATGCTAATGTATTTTTCTCGTCGAATAATCACTTTCTGATACCAAGAGCAACATTTGTAGAAGCAATCGGTCATGCTCATTTAGTCAGTCTTATCCGATTATTTGATTCTTTTTCGTTTTGTGCCACCCAGGGTTCTTTGGGAGTGGGAGGGGTAAGTCGAAAAACAATGAAGTCATCGGATAAGACTAAACTAAATGAGCATGACCAAGTGCTTGGCCGTATCGGCTACCCCCAAGGTTCCTGGGTGGGTAGCAGCCATTGCGTCGGCAATAACCAATGAAATTATAGCACCTGGAGTGATCACTGGTGGTTCCCGTTGTTTTTATAATCTGACTGGTTATTGTACTCAATAGCTGCTACCGCTCCTAGAACCTTCGAGTGGGGGTAGAGGGTTAAGTCGAAAAACGACCACATCATCGTATAAAAGAATCTGCATGCGTATTACCGATTGTTATACCTGCCTGTGGTACGATAAGTCGAATGGTATGAAAACTAACATCGTACCTTAAAGATTGACTGTTTCGGCAGGGATTTGTGTTTAAGGAAAAGCTCCATTAGATATTGAATACATTTATGTTGTAGAAGATTTCTGGTAAACACACGAAAGCATTGCAAGATATCTCTGCGCAATCAATTATATATAAAGCAAGAACCATTTATGGGTTAGACTTAAAAAACTTTATATATAGGTGAAAAGACTTTAGAATTATAATTGTTCATTAACATGAGCAGTTAAACTTCCGCTATAATTCTTGCGAGGTAGTGTAATTCTGAACAGCTGAAGTTTTGCCAGATCAAATATAACTCAGATCGCGTAGCTAGCCATAAAAGCCATAGCTGCAAGTTTGACTCAATGAATTTACTATTGCAATGCTTAGAAATTTTGTTTACCAGTTCTGCTCGAGTATTAACTGGAATACTAACGGGAAAGGAAAACGGATACGATTTCTACGAAAACGTCAACTTATATTATGATAATTTTTAATGCAATCCAGTGAAATATTTCGAAATAAAAACAGTTGTTGCAAATTTACATCTAAATTTCACCTTCTGGTATAATCGCCTTCGTAGTTGTAATGCCCAACGTTGCCGAGTGAATTTATGCAGTGACCACTTCACTTGGGGGTCGCAAGGATTTTACAAATATAGAATGTATCACCTAGTTGCTGGAATTTTATATTCTAAATTTCACTTACGAATGTGGTGTAATCGCCTTCGTAGTATTAGTGTTCAATGTTGCCGAGTGAATTTATGCAGTGACCAGTTCAGTTGGGGGTCGCAAAGATTTTACAAATTTAGAATGTATAACCTAGTTGCTGGAATTTTATATTCTAAATTTCACTTACGAATGTGGTATAATCGCCTTCGTAGTAGTAGTGCTCAACGTCGCTTGCAGAATTTATGCAGTCACCTTTTGGTGGTTTCAAAGATTCTACCGTAGTCTGGAACGAATATAGAAAGAAGCATTGGGATGTGTTTGTATAATTCCAATTTATGTTTTAATAGTGTAGAACTTTTTACTCTGTATAAAGTGGCTGCGTAAAGCTGTAAAATGCAAAAGCAGTACGACGTTTTGAAATATCTAACGTAAAATACGTTTGAAACAAAAATATATTTTAAACCTCAAACACATAAAAGTTACACATTCTTAGCATCAAGTATTATTAAGCGAGCGTGCTGAATTTATTATGCGGTATTTGTTTACACGTGTGGTGTACATTGCGCCGTCTGTGAGGTTCCTTAACATCTCTTTAAAAGCGTAGTGGGTTGTGTACGAGGCTCCGAGGCAAAACGATCCTAGTTTAATCCGCCACTGCGGTATATGTTTTGTCAAGATTATACAAAATGTACATTAATTTATACGAGGAAGTGTTAATATGCGCTTCAGTAATCTCAAAGTCTGTTGGTGTTTTTGCGATGAATACTGAATTGCCAAAATTATATGAGTCTATGAGATCTCTACAAACTTCCTGGCGTTTTGTTTAAAATATTAGCGATGCACCATATCCGTACGATCTCGCTCTGGCTCCAATTGTATGGACTATGTTCTAGGAGTGCATTTGTAAGCCGTTGCAAAGCAAACAAAAACTTTCATCAAAGGTTTTCGAATTTTGTTTTCAATTGTATGCTCTTTTAAATTATCGAAAATTTCGAAGTTCTAAATTTAATACTAGTTTCATATTTCAGCAACGAAACTACACTAGTTGACAGCACAAAACTGTTTATTTTTATTTTTTTTGCGTAAGATGTAAGGGTTTCAGCTAACATGGGTTGAGCTACTGGACAAAAAAGTTTATACTAGACATATATAACCCTACTCAAGTACCATAGGTTTTGGTAGTTATGTAATGGTAAATTGCGTTATATACCTTTCTTCAAGGAAACCGGTTTAGCAGGTCTTCTGGGTTGCTCTCAGTTTTGCACAAAATTATATGTTGTTCGCAGGTTGGCTTATAATAAATTTTAGATATACATAATTACAGTTTAGATATTGTCATCGAAAGTGCTTAGCATCAAAACAAATCGCACTTTAGATATTATATTTTTGCGTTTGTTGAATGGTGAATTCCACGTGAAATTTTGGTTCATTAATATATTTATGTTACTGAGTTCATATGAAAACGTTAGCGATGTAATTGAAAAACTAATGTTTGACTGAGATAATATTTTTGCACAATAATATACAGAAGCGCTTCATCACTACTACCTAAATACTGTGAAATAGAAAATGAAACAAAATCAAAACGTCTCCAGTTTCTAGATGATCATGTATGATGTTTATGCAGGATATGTGCGACGTCCATTTTTAGTGTGATGAAATCAAAAAGTTTTTTATCGCTAAAGAAGTATGGTGTTTTGTATTAAATATGGCATAGAGCTTTGATCATCATTTGCACAAATTCGAATTTGGTGATGATAGAAACGGAATGGAAATCAACACTTCTTAGCAGCACATGGTAGGTTCGTACAATGTGACAAACGGAACTTATTTTAAGCGCAATGGTGTCGTTTTAACTGCCATTAGAACATGTATACAAACTCGGCTATACTACGGTCGATGCAACATGTTTGATTGAATAACTTATTATATCATCATGAACTAATGTCGCAATCGCCGGAAACTGTATGCAATCTATTCCTGAGATGCTTAGGAATGTAAAATGTTAAGCGCAACTGTGTCGTTTTTTGCATTATTAGAACCTGTATCAAAACATTTGTCATATTACGGTTGATCCAAAAAGCTTGAGCGAATAACTTACGTATCTGAGCGCGAACAAATGCCAATATCCTGGGAAAACAGTAAAGCCACTGTATTCCGGAAATGGATAGGTCTCAGGCGTGTGAAATGTTAATTTGAAGCCGACCGAATCAATGAGATTGATATACGATGCTATCCTGTGCTGTAACACCAATCGAATCCCTATAATTTGAGATGAAACGAATAAATGTTCCATTCGGTCACTTGTACCATCTTAAAAACTAGTATTATATGTCATACATATATGTGTACATTGTCATACATTATTTCTGTTGTCTGGTTTACAAACACATTTTAAGTGCGGCAGTTCATACATTTGTAACGTATTAATATCAAAACAATTTTGTATAGAATTTGATGCAAAGGTTTTCTGTGTTCTCTAAATTTTTAGAGTCGTTTGTATAAAAATACATTTGTAGTTGATTAAAATTGACTTTGTAGTTTGAAATTTACAGCATAATGTACAAATCATCGCATATATTTGCATCACATGTAACACATGCATTGTATGA
The DNA here is from genome assembly GCA_030248225.1 of Trileptium ribeirensis. NCBI lineage: Eukaryota > Metazoa > Nematoda > Enoplea > Enoplida > Thoracostomopsidae > Trileptium > Trileptium ribeirensis. The sequence goes on from JASANE010007848.1 coordinate 38,680, forward strand.
ATTTTAGTATGCATTGTGTGAAAAATAATATACAAATTGTATAATTTTTTATTTATTTGTAAGAGATTCAAAAGATTTAATGTATGAACTTGCATACATTTTTGCGTAAAATATAACATATGTAATGTATGAAATTTATAAATGCTTGTAGTTGAAATGAAATAAATATGTGTGAATATTTTTACATAATTAAAATTTTTGTTCTAATTTTCAATTTTATCACATGTATGTGCTGCAATTAAATAATGTGCGATGATACAATCATTTATTATCTGAAATTTCATACAAATTATCGGTAAACAATCAAACATTTTGAATGCAATTTTATGCAAATAATGTGCAATTTATCATACATTTGCTGCTTGTAATTTCATACAAAGTTATGCGTAACATATGTAAATAATCATAAGTATTCTGTGTTACTATTCACACAAATTACGCACAATGTGTCACACATATTGAGGTCAATTTCTTACAACTAATGTTCACACAATCATACATAATGTAAAAATTGGTAGACATATGACGTAAGATTTGTTCGCGATACAATTGACCGTATCTCTAGAAATTTCTATATGTATAATTGTATATTTGTAAACAACAATTGTATGAAACTACCATCGTACAAATTTTAACAGCGAATATACCCAATAGTAGTTACCAAATGATATCAGTGTCACCAGAAAAAGTTCATAACATCAACGATAATATAATGTATTGCATTTGACATTCTTGTCGCAAAAACGCAGGAAATAATGCGTCGCATTTAGTATAAAAAAGAACTGTTTTACACTACATAGTTAGCATATAATCTATGATTTCTTTGAAACAGCAGCCATAATTTGAATAATAGCGTGTTAAGTACTCATTCATTTTTTTTCATTTCATATCTTCCAGATCCTGTTATGCGTAAGCTTTGACGGTCACTAATATCAACAAATTCTTATTTTTTTAAATGTGGACTTCCGTCGTAAAAAGACACAACTAGTAAAATTTCAATTTATTGTAAGTGAATAAACAATAAACAAACAAACAAACAATATCTATTAACAATTGTAGATGTACACAGTGCAAAAAAATACGGGGATAGTAGAAATAGGTGGCGGCAGACCAAATCAGTTTATTAGAAAATATAAAAATTCCGATGATGTTAACACAAATAAATACAAATTTTTGACAAATGAAAATACAAAAATTCAGCTGTCCTGTATATTTTTCATAATTTGCCACATGTTCTCTGAGTCAATAATATCGTTGGTAAGTAACTTTTGTTTATCTATGTGAACTGATCATTACACTGAATAACGAAAACAAATAGCGCAGCGTTGCTAGTAAATAAATCTTAATGCGGGTAATATTGTGGGCGACACCCCTACCTAGCCTTAAAGATACATAGTGCAAGTATACACAATGATTGAACATTTAGCTTTTAATAAGCTTAGATTTAAAATCAGGAATAACAGCTTGAGCTTTACTTACTTTCGTGTAATGAAGTTTACACTTTCACAGATGAACGTATCTTAAAACGCACATAACACTAGTGCTTAGCATTTAATAAGCTTACCATGATTGATTCCACTATTTTTTGTCGTAATCCGCGTGGACATGTTTCCATTAACCGTATAGCACGACCCATAATCGGGATGCAGAACTTGATCCCTAAAAATGTGCATCTACTCTGTTAGCAGATGAATTTAGTACCGGTGGGCTTTGCCTTAGGTACCAGCGGACATTACTTGAGTAGAACGTGTTTTATAGTCCCAAAACAAAAACTATAACTGAAAATCATCCAAGCTTCAAACTCCTAGCCTGGACCAGACCAGGGAATAACATGTATGCCTATATGAATTCATATATGTATTGAAAACCATTATTTCCAACTGCGGTTGGGCTTTTAGTGCATAAAGTTCGGGAAAATTCGTAATTTTTGTACCAAATCTAAAGCTTGGCAGGAACTAAGGATAACTCGTTATACTATTAGGCAGCGAAGATATAGTCAAGTAGTTATGCCTTTTACTACTTTTAGCTATTTATAAGCTGAAGGTGTGACGTCATGGTGCAAATGAATGTCTACCACGCTTTTGCTAATTATATCTATATAGATCTAAGTCTGATGGATAATATCTGATATGTTTTTTACATAGCTGGTTTGTTTTTTTTTGTTCTTATATTTGTTTTCAAGTGGCGGTAACTAAAATTGAATGTCACTGTAACTGTGATTTATAGTATATAAGTTTGTTTTATTCGTACAAGTTCATAGATTTTATCCTGTGCTTTTGAAATTTGTTGAAGTTTAAAGTTTTTACCATCAAATGTTATCATGTAATTTAAGTTTTTATTTTAAACCATCATCATGCTTTGATCGCTTTAATTCGTTGCATTCGTAAAATAATTTCGTGCGCTTAATATAGAATATTTTTATACAGGACTTGATATATCCGATAAAATAAAATGATAACTTTGGTTAAATACTTTATTATACCGCCAATTTTAATAATAGTTTTATATTTGGAGCTCTCAGGTTTACTATATCCAAAGTATCAATAACTGTCAGTGGCCCAGCAAGAGAGGAAAGAGACAGACTTTACTTTAATGCCAAAAGAGGCCGACCACCCTTAGCGTCATCTCTAGTTTTGAATAGCATACTGAGGCCCTTCTAACTGTCGTATAGCTATATAAAATTTATCAGCAGGCTTTGCTTTCAAAAGACACAATGAGTCAGCACAATTTTTAATAAAAGTAAATGTATAACAGTAACTTAAATAGTTATTGCCTAAGGCGATATGAGAATTTGAACGTTACAAATTAGCGATAAAAGAAACTTCTACACAGACGTCTGCTATAAGGAGCTTGACGGTTACTTCATGATATAGATTGCATTTCAACTACTGCTGAACAAACAGTAGTGGGCTTTTAATGAGTCAAACACCGGATGGTTTGGTTGGCGGCTATAGTAACCAATGTGCTAATACTAGCGCCGTTGCCCGGAACCTTAAACCTCCTCATAATGCTAGGTAATACCAACACAAAGCCGCACGTTACGATACGAACGGTGTTAACGCACCTTTTTGTATTATATTAGGTTAACAGAGCAACCATATGCGTTATAGGGCTACGTTACCAACACTGGCAGTACAAAAGGTAGTAACTAAAACCTATAATGTGCTGTGATCTATGATAATCAAAGTGGCGTAAATTTATGTTATAATATGATACACGGATTGTCGCGTGCCACGTATAATTATATGGCATTACCTTGCCATAAATACATACTGTGAACACTTAGGTTCCGACTGAAGTCTGAAGCCAAAAACGTATTTAGATTTCTTTTTATTGTCATGTCGATTTTATTAACTAGCGCGTATTTCAATGTGAAATGCATGGTCGCTGTACTCTAACCAGATGTTTCGCACGGACTGTTGGGTCTTTACAATTTTGGGGCCATATTTTCAACCTGAAGCCTGTTATATAGTGATCTATTCTTCTAGTATTCTGCTCGTTAATATTTGTGAACCTACGTAGTCTCGACTTTGGCATATAAATTTATCGTTTATCAATTCACATCCACAGAATAAATGACATAACAAGGACTTCAACCGCTTTTTCTATGCGCTATGTTAGTCCCACATTGATTTTGTGCGAGGAACCCCATTTATTTGTTTGGAAAAAAGGCTCCAAATGCAAAAATTTTACTGGCAGTGCAAGTTGAACACGTATTTTCTGGGATAATAGCACAAAACAATGCGGTAGATCACTTTGCCACGTTTAAGCAAACTTGTACTGCATTACGCTGCGGATCACTTGAACAGTTATGCCAGTTTTCCAAAGTGGTTTTAAACGATGCACTAATATTCTAGTTTGAATAATTTTGACTGGGTAGAAAGTAATTAACAGTAATAAACAGTGAGGGTAGAAAGAAACTAACAGCAATAAATTTGTCCAACATAGTAGAAATAAGACACGGAAAGCAAGCTACCCGAATTTCGCAGTCGACGCCAGCAAAACCATTACAAAACCACTATACTTTTAGAAAGACGATTTGAGTCATTCTTTATGTTCTACCCCATTCGTGTTTCTAGCTGGTTCAATTAATGAAAAAGTATAAACATTGCTGCAAAAATTGTTTAGTTTATTCAAAGGTTACGCAGCAGTTCAGATGCATTTTGGTCCTTTATGTTTATTATTAATCTAGGCATCCTAAAAATTTTAGTCATTATCGACAAAGCGTCTGCCTGTATAAGAATATAACTGCTTTTAGAAGGAGTTAAAAATCCCAGTAACCCAGTGAAGAGCTATGTACCACCAGTATCTGAGGTCATGGATTAAACGGTTTCACATGTTACTAATCAAGTGCATTTTTCTATATTTTCATGCTTTGTCACAGTCTAAAATAAGCTCGCGTTTGCTGTATCTATGACCATGAATTAAAGGAGTTTACATGGTACTAAACAAGTGTATTTTTCTATATTTTCATGCTTGTCACAGTCTAAAATAAGCTCCCGTTTTCTCTATCTATGACCATGAATTAAAGGGGTTTACATGTTACTAACCATGTGCATTTTTCTATATTTTCGTGCTTGTCACAGTCTAAAATAAGCTCGCGTTTGCTGTATCTATGACCATGAATTAAAGGGGTTTACATGTTACTAACCAAGTGCATTTTTCTATATTTTCATGCTTGTCACAGTCTAAAATAAGCTCGCGTTTGCTGTATCTATGACCATGAATTAAAGGGGTTTACATGTTACTAACCATGTGCATTTTTCTATATTTTCATGGTTGTCACAGTATAAAATAAACTCGCGTTTGCTATATCTATGACCATAAATTAAATGAGTCTACATGTTACTAACCAAGTGCATTTTTCTATATTTTCATGCTTGTCACAGCCTAAAATAAGCTCGAGTTTGCTGTATCTATGATCATGAATTGAAGGGGTTTACATGTTACTAACCAAGTGCATTTTTCTATATTTTCATGCTTGTCACAGTCTAAAATAAGCTCCCGTTTTCTGTATCTATGACCATGAATTAAAGGGGTTTACATGTTACTAACCATGTGCATTTTTCTATATTTTCATGCTTGTCACAGTCTAAAATAAGCTCGCGTTTGCTGTATCTATGACCATGAATTAAAGGGGTTTACATGTTACTAACCAAGTGCATTTTTCTATATTTTCATGCTTGTCACAGTCTAAAATAAGCTCGCGTTTGCTGTATCTATGACCATGAATTAAAATGGTTTACATGTTACTAACCATGTGCATTTTTCTATATTTTCATGGTTGTCACAGTCTAAAATAAACTCGCGTTTGCTATATCTATGACCATAAATTAAAGGAGTCTACATGTTACTAACAAAGTGCATTTTTCTATATTTTCATGCTTGTCACAGTCTAAAATAAGCTCCCGTTTTCTGTATCTATGACCATGAATTAAAGGGGTTTACATGTTACTAACCATGTGCATTTTTCTATATTTTCATGCTTGTCACAGTCTAAAATAAGCTCGCGTTTGCTGTATCTATGACCATGAATTAAAGGGGTTTACATGTTACTAACCAAGTGCATTTTTCTATATTTTCATGCTCGTCACAGTCTAAAATAAGCTCGCGTTTGCTGTATCTATGACCATGAATTAAAGGGGTTTACATGTTACTAACCATGTGCATTTTTCTATATTTTCATGGTTGTCACAGTCTAAAATAAACTCGCGTTTGCTATATCTATGACCATAAATTAAAGGAGTCTACATGTTACTAACCAAGTGCATTTTTCTATATTTTCATGCTTGTCACAGTCTAAAATAAGCTCGCGTTTGCTGTATCTATGACCATGAATTAAAGGGGTTTACATGTTACTAACCAAGAGCATTTTTCTATATTTTCATGCTTGTCACAGTCTAAAATAAGCTCGCGTTTGTTGTATCTATGACCATGAATTAAAGGGGTTTACATGTTACTAACCATGTGCATTTTTCTATATTTTCATGGTTGTCACAGTCTAAAATAAACTCGCGTTTGCTATATCTATGACCATAAATTAAAGGAGTCTACATGTTACTAACCATGTGCATTTTTCTATATTTTCAGGCTTGTCACAGTCTAAAATAAGCTCGCGTTTGCTGTATCTATGACCATGAATTAAAGGGGTTTACATGTTACTAACCAAGTGCATTTTTCTATATTTTCATGCTTGTCACAGTCTAAAATAAGCTCGCGTTTGCTGTATCTATGACCATGAATTAAAGGGGTTTACATGTTACTAACCATGTGCATTTTTCTATATTTTCATGGCTGTAACAGTCTAAAATAAACTCGCGTTTGCTATATCTATGACCATAAATTAAAGGAGTCTACATGTTACTAACAAAGTGCATTTTTCTATATTTTCATGCTTGTCACAGTCTAAAATAAGCTCCCGTTTGCTGTATCTATGACCATGAATTAAAGGGGTTTACATGTTACTAACCATGTGCATTTTTCTATATTTTCATGCTTGTCACAGTCTAAAATAAGCTCCCGTTTTCTGTATCTATGACCATGAATTAAAGGAGTTTACATGTTACTAACCATGTGCATTTTTCTATATTTTCATGCTTGTCACAGTCTAAAATCAGCTCCCGTTTGCTGTATTCTATGACCATGAATTAAAGGGGTTTACATGTTACTAACCATGTGCATTTTTCTATATTTTCATGGCTGTAACAGTCTAAAATAAACTCGCGTTTGCTATATCTATGACCATAAATTAAAGGAGTCTACATGTTACTAACAAAGTGCATTTTTCTATATTTTCATGCTTGTCACAGTCTAAAATAAGCTCGCGTTTGCTGTATCTATGACCATGAATTAAAGGAGTCTACATGTTACTAACCAAGTGCATTTTTCTATATTTTCATGCTTGTCACAGTCTAAAATAAGCTCGCGTTTGCTGTATCTATGACCATGAATTAAAGGGGTTTACATGTTACTAACCAAGAGCATTTTCTATATTTTCATGCTTGTCACAGTCTAAAATAAGCTCGCGTTTGTTGTATCTATGACCATGAATTAAAGGGGTTTACATGTTACTAACCATGTGCATTTTTCTATATTTTCATGGTTGTCACAGTCTAAAATAAACTCGCGTTTGCTATATCTATGACCATAAATTAAAGGAGTCTACATGTTACTAACCATGTGCATTTTTCTATATTTTCAGGCTTGTCACAGTCTAAAATAAGCTCGCGTTTGCTGTATCTATGACCATGAATTAAAGGGGTTTACATGTTACTAACCAAGTGCATTTTTCTATATTTTCATGCTTGTCACAGTCTAAAATAAGCTCGCGTTTGCTGTATCTATGACCATGAATTAAAGGGGTTTACATGTTACTAACCATGTGCATTTTTCTATATTTTCATGGCTGTAACAGTCTAAAATAAACTCGCGTTTGCTATATCTATGACCATAAATTAAAGGAGTCTACATGTTACTAACAAAGTGCATTTTTCTATATTTTCATGCTTGTCACAGTCTAAAATAAGCTCCCGTTTGCTGTATCTATGACCATGAATTAAAGGGGTTTACATGTTACTAACCATGTGCATTTTTCTATATTTTCATGCTTGTCACAGTCTAAAATAAGCTCCCGTTTTCTGTATCTATGACCATGAATTAAAGGAGTTTACATGTTACTAACCATGTGCATTTTTCTATATTTTCATGCTTGTCACAGTCTAAAATAAGCTCCCGTTTGCTGTATCTATGACCATGAATTAAAGGGGTTTACATGTTACTAACCATGTGCATTTTTCTATATTTTCATGGCTGTAACAGTCTAAAATAAACTCGCGTTTGCTATATCTATGACCATAAATTAAAGGAGTCTACATGTTACTAACAAAGTGCATTTTTCTATATTTTCATGCTTGTCACAGTCTAAAATAAGCTCGCGTTTGCTGTATCTATGACCATGAATTAAACGGGTTTACATGTTACTAACCATGTGCATTTTTCTATATTTTCATGGCTGTAACAGTCTAAAATAAACTCGCGTTTGCTATATCTATGACCATAAATTAAAGGAGTCTACATGTTACTAACAAAGTGCATTTTTCTATATTTTCATGCTTGTCACAGTCTAAAATAAGCTCCCGTTTGCTGTATCTATGATCATGAATTAAAGGGGTTTACATGTTACTAACCATGTGCATTTTTCTATATTTTCATGCTTGTCACAGTCTAAAATAAGCTCCCGTTTGCTGTATCTATGACCATGAATTAAAGGGGTTTACATGTTACTAACCATGTGCATTTTTCTATATTTTCATGCTTGTCACAGTCTAAAATAAGCTCCCGTTTGCTGTATCTATGACCATGAATTAAAGGGGTTTACATGTTACTAACCATGTGCATTTTTCTATATTTTCATGGCTGTAACAGTCTAAAATAAACTCGCGTTTGCTATATCTATGACCATAAATTAAAGGATCCTACATGTTACTAACAAAGTGCATTTTTCTATATTTTCATGCTTGTCACAGTCTAAAATAAGCTCGCGTTTGCTGTATCTATGACCATGAATTAAAGGGGTTTACATGTTACTAACCATGTGCATTTTTCTATATTTTCATGGCTGTAACAGTCTAAAATAAACTCGCGTTTGCTATATCTATGACCATAAATAAAAGGAGTCTACATGTTACTAACCAAGTGCATTTTTCTATATTTTCATGCTTGTCACAGTCTAAAATAAGCTCGCGTTTGCTGTATCTATGACTATGAATTGAAGGGGTTTACATGTTACTAACCAAGTGCATTTTTCTATATTTTCATGCTTGTCACAGTCTAAAATAAGCTCGCGTTTGCTGTATCTATGACCAAGAATTTAAGGGATTCACATGTTACTAACCAAGTGCATTTTTCTTTATTTTCATTCTTGTAACAGTCGAAAATCAGCTCGCGTTCGCTGTATCCAAGCATTCGTTTGATGCTGTCGTTTTGGTGCCTAACGATCAGTTTTACAAGTTCCAGAGTATTTGCTCGGAAAGAATCTGCCGTGTCTTGTCGTGGGATCTAAAATAGTTCTTTGTATGTGATAAATACACATTAATACAATGTTTTCTAGCGTTTTTATTTTATAGCTTATATTTTACTGAAACAATTGAAAGAAATTTCTGAAAGTAAAACAATTTCTACGTTAGAAACTTTCATATTGGTGCAAATCACACTGATTTGTCGTAGTCGCAACAACTATAGGGGTTAATTAATTTCTGCAGAAATGCTCTCGGAAGCATTATCATTGACCTGTGGCATCAGTCAATTGCTTCTTTGTCCAAGACAGTAAGCTCCAAGAGAAATTTGTTCCAGAAAAAAACTAAATTCAAATTTTCTGCTTATATTTCATTCGAAAGATTCTGACAGTAATATTTCAATCTGTTGTATGTTTATGTTTAAATCGTAAATATATATTGTAGCATTATTTAAATCTACGTGTTCTTTTACAAGCAAGTTTTATTTATTTATAACTTGTTACAGTTTCTGTCTAATTGAAAGATTTGATTTTAAATTAAAAAAACAACTGTATTAATTATGTGTTACCGGCTAGTAACCTGTGTTAACATTTCACACTTTATGGCAAAGGAAACCTGGACCTTAATGATGCCGTTGACAACATTACTTATCGAGACAAGCTAGAAGTGGCAAAATACGATGAATTATATCACAAGCAGGTAGTTAAGGGTTGTACTTTATAGATCACCCATTTTAAAACAGAATGGGGGACAAAAATTTCTCCGAAATTTACTGGATGCGGAGTAGCACCGACAAGGTTGAAAATATGTTGGTGCTGCAAAATTCCATGCACCCAGCATTTTTTGGATGCCTATTTAATAATACAGTAGTTACCCAGTAATTTAAAAAATTTGGGGATGGTAAAAAATGCACGCACCAACAAATTTTCTGGAACAATAAAGACCCAAATTTGAATTTTTGCATTACAAATTCCCTCTCCTCCTGTTTTAAATTGGACCTTCTATTACAAGGTCTCGTTTTTTTGGATAGGTATAGATAATCTCAAATTCTGGTGACATTGGTGAATTACCAATGTTGCCGAGGTCAATTGGTCAAACAGTTTAAAAAAGGTCTCGAAAGAATTGCCTAATACAGCCCAAAATTTTAATTATACGGCTTTTTTACATTTCTGTGAAAAATCACAATTATTTATAGTACAGTAACCGGTACAATTGTGTAAATTTATTTTAACATCAATTAAACAAATATAATTTCCAAAATTTAGCTTAGTTGCATTCCTTTTTATTGCTTTTACGGTTTCACATTTTCCACACAGGTGTGTGTAGGCTAGTGCATTCGTGAACAAGGGACACTAATCTAAGTGGCAAACAGAAATAGGAACATATCTAATTTATTAATGTTAATATAATAGAACATCTACGTCATGAAGGCTAAGATCTTGTAAAAGACCTGTCCTGAGACGACAGTTCTATATATCCAAGTATGTTGTTTCTTTAATAATATATCGCGAGGCTCTTTTTAGGTTAAAATAAAACCGAAATTAGCTGTTATCGTCGATAACTTGCTAATGGTTAGAACTAACTGTTTTCAATTTTCACAAAAGCGAGCCAAAGATGGATGTGTGATATTAATAATCTGTCGCAGTTCGTCACATTACTAGAAAAATAGTTTATACTTACTGCTAAAAATTTAACATAATGTACTGAAAAGAATGGTTCCGTGCAATTTAAATTTGTTTTCAAAAGATGTATGTTATATATCATTGGGCAGGTATATATTGCTTAGAGTACATAAAAATACCCCGCTACACCGGTAAATAATAAATGCATTCATTCGAGCTCAAATCGGTTGAAAGTATGTCGTAAACATTGTATACCAATGCCCTGCTTATCAAAATTAATTAACTTTCTATCGCTATTGATAAAAAAGTAGGTTGTTTTTATCTAAACCCGTTATAAATAAAAGAAGCTAGTTTTATATTTATTAGGATATCATTTCTTTATTTGTACCTTAATGAACTAAAGTATTAGGCAGAATGCACCATTTTCTACCAACAGCTATATAGAAACAAAAGATAACCCGTAATATTTTATACATAAACATGCCGTCAACATTGCTACCTTTGGGTATGTCAAAGACAAACGCTCGGCGCCTCAAAAAACAATTTTTTATTTGCTTCTGAATCATCTCTTGTGGCTTCTAATACAGGATAGTTTTATTAAATTACATACTTTCTAAGTGCCAGGATCTCGTATTTGAGTTTTGTTTTGTTTTTGGCATTTTGTTTTTTTCTAATAACATTAATTATGGTCCAACTTTCACGATAGTTAAAAATTGGGAATGGATGCGCTTCTGTCTTATATTTTTTCTAAGTACCCTTGAGGTGAGCCGCACTGCACTAAATTATCAAAAATACACCATTTTTGTATTAAAACAACAGCTTTACAAAAATAATGATAACCCTAATGGTATTTTAAGACAAACATATAGATGTTTGGTTATGCCTTTTTCTGAGATGGACTATGTCTAATGTAAATTTGTGACGCCAATGGCCTAAATATGATCTTGTTAGATTTGCTAATTTTCATTTATATCTGAAACATATCCTAGTTGTTTATTCACAAGTGGCATGTTCTATTACATAACTGTCCGGCAGATTATCAGATTCCTTTTCGGCTTTTCATTTTGTTAAAATTTTTCAAATTTCATATTTTAAAGACTTACTGTTAAGGATAGGTTCAACGATTAACTAGTGGGGTGCGCAATGTTTTTATATAGCTTTAATGCAAGCAACATATATAACCCTATTGGCATAAGACTCACATAGGTGCCTTTATGTGACGGAGTTTAGTGCTAAATTTTGTGATGTATTTTCAATAGTTTATAATTTTATCCAAGGAAAACAGGTAGTATCGCTTATCGCGAAATTTTTGAAATTGCAGAGTCTACTAAGATATTTTATTGGGTGAGATAAAACAATTATTCCGCAAATTTGTCACTAATATAGAACTGTTAACAACTACAATCTGATGTAGGTAATAGTTCTAGTATATGTATTGCGTCACTGCTTATACGTGGCTCGCATATTTAGCTTCTGTGCAAAATGAAGATATCAAGTAGTTATTAGAAATTGCAGTTTGCAACACATTTCATATTTACCCTATTGTGAGTAACGTTTATCTCACAATAACTTGTTTAAAAGCTGAAACATATACGGTTTTTCCATTGTTGAATATCTGCCTGTTTGCTTCATGAAATTATCAAAAATGCAAACTTTACAAATGTACTTCCGCTGTGTTGTTGCATATTTGCCTGTTGCGAATACATTCTAAAATTGGTTACTTTGTCGGTAACTAAACCTCGTATTATCCCGAACTTACCCCGAAACTGTCTACCATATTTTCAATATCGTCCAAAATCGATGCCGCATTTTGAAACTGCAAACAATTATCTATTATTATATACAGGGATGAACTTCAAATAAAATCAATGTATGGGAAAGCATATATGAATGTGAAAACATGTGTTGTAAATGAATATATGTAGGTATACCTAAATATACACATGTACATGCGATTGAACTTGTATCTAAATGGCCGTTGTATCTAAAGCAACAAGCGTTTGCTCGTAAATTGGGTTTAGGACGAGTTCTTGACGCATTCGGTTGATACATTGGTGAGACAACCCTGTAGTGGCGATTCCTATCATGACGAGTGACAGAAAGAAGTGGAGGAAGATCACCTACTTAACGGCCGTACAATCCAAAATCATCTAGCATAAATGCTAAATATATATGTTTACGTATGAATACATCGTAGGTGTCCGTCGTCCCAGAGCTATGGCGCTAGGTAGATGGAGTGAATGAGATGTCCTCGCGGAGGGGGTTATTGTAAGGTATGTCAGTAAGATAAATGTTTAAATTTGTAGTTTTAGAAATAAGTAATTTCGATAAAATTTTCTTTAGTCTTATAAATTTCCTGCAGTATTTGCTACAATTTTCATTTTTTATTAATTTGTCCCATTTTGTTTCACAATTTTCTCGATTTTTGTCAATTTTCTCGAATTATCGCAAGGCGGCGGAATTGCGGTTGCTGAGCCTCCATGGAGAGGGTTATGAATACTGCTTGGTGATGCGACCCTCTGGGGATGGCGCCCTATCCTCGCCATATACACCTATGCTATGTTTGTATATTCGTATGAATACATATTCATAAATCATATATGTACTATTCATATGTATATTTGACATCGTGGTGTCAATTGAAATCGTGTTATTTTCCCTTTCCTACTAGGTGTTCATTAGATTACTATCGTTATCACCAGCACTGGCGACTGGTGGAAAGGTACTTGCGTACCAGACACCCTTTGCCAAGGTATACGTCCGCCCTCCTGGTGAGTCTTTTTGGGTGGTACTAAAGTTCGTCCAATTACTACCTTTCGTTATTGGCTTACTCTGCTTTTGCCGAGGCTGCTTCTTTTTCGTTCTTTCCTTTACTAGGTGATCGTTAGCTTACTATCGTTTTCACCAGACTGGGGCCTGGTGGAGGGGTACTTGTGTACAAGAGGCGCTAGGTGTTTTTAGTTCCGACGCCCAGGTTGCTCTACGTGGAGGCACCAATACGCCGGTTTGCGATGGTGGCAATGGTTACATGGGTTGCCCTTCAAACTTATCGCATCCGCAATCGTGAAAAGTATTTTTATAGGTCGGTGGTCCGCCCGTCTTGTCCACGCAACGCCATTATGCTACGGCAAATGGTTACATGAACACCATTCAAAGAGTCATAGAATCACCGCCAACTACTTTGTGTCCCAAGTTTTGGCATCACCAGTGTCCCCAGCGAGCGACTGTGTATCAGCACGAATGAACCTCGGTGTTAGGTCAATGTGTTAAGATAGTCATAGTTACTCTTGCCATTCACCCGCGCTTGGTTGAATTTGTTCAGTTAGACATTCACATCACTGGGCAGAAATCACAGAAAACACGACAGATTAGTAAATCAATAGGTCTTGACTGGGCGCTTTTTAGTTATTTGATATCGTTAAAGCGTATCGCATTGCTTTAACAATAGCAGTTTTGCGTTCTCCTACATACTATTTTAGTTTCCGCTCTCAACTCCAGGTTCTTTATAATATATATTTTTTATGACTAGCACAGTAGTATTCCATTGAAACACGTCATAGAGAGTGTGGCAGACAATTCGCATGGCATTGCTCATTAGTCGGAGGAAATTCCATCGAATCATTTCTCAATCTCCAAGAACTCGATTATTTCCGTGTGGCTCGAACGCAGTTCAAGCGTCGCAAAACATCTAAAGCTCCTAGACTCTGCTACTCGTCTTCCGCCGACAGCACGTTTGCGAGTTTGTCCTCACATCCGTCGGCTACCGAAGAGTCAAAAATTCCGCGCAGCTCTTCCATGTCTTTTGAATTTCAAGACAATTGGATCCAATATGTGATGAGTGAGAAAGTTCTGGATTATATTGCCAAAGCTGATAAGGCAGCCCAGATGTTGTAGCATTACAATGAAATCACCATTCCAGTATAGAAAGCAGCCAAACTGTTACAGCATCAGCACAAGACGGCTCTGGTAGCGGAGTGCCACGGTTGGTGGGTTGGTACTCAGATAGAAAACTTTTAAATGCTAAATTCTTTGGATTCTGCGGAACGGATGTCGTTAAATCAAGCGGTCAAACTGGTTGGTACTCGTCTTGATTGGTCCAAAGGTTCGCGGCCCTTTTGAGGGTGGAGCATGCCAGTTCCTTTAATCGCTCCCGACCTAATCCCGGCACCCTCGGAGCGCCTTTCTTCTAGGCAGAGGATATCTTCTATACCTTTCGTCAGCGCGCAGTGTGCGATGCGCAGGAATTATAAGAGCGACCGTAGCTCCGAAAACGGTTCGGGAACGTCTGCTGAAAATTGGCTATCATCATTTCTAGATTCATCCACAGTGTCACAAATTTCTCGGTTTTTCTTGGCGCGGTAAGTTTTATGCGTACAACTGTCTTTCGTTCGGATTATCGGTTTGATCATTTTAGTTTTAAGACGTTATTGCGTCCGTTTGTTACTAAGTGGCATTTGGAAGAAATACGTATTGTTCTGTACATTGACGACGGTCTCTTGTTTCATGAATTATACTTAGCTATAGATAATACACGTCAAATGATGACGGGCCTTGCTAAGGCTGATTTTTTCTCATTATTAAAGAAAAATCTGAATTACCTTCTAAACAATGTATTGGCTTTCTTGGCTTTATTCTAAATGCGGACACATTTTCGATTAAAATTCGCGCTCGCAAAGATTTTAAAGGTGTTTCATCTGTCGTCTGTGATTGTGTCCCAATGGCGTGTCTCGGATCGTGATATTTTGAAATTGCCAGATAATATAACCTGTTTATGGCCGATACTAGTGAAACGGTCTGTTTTGCACACGTGAAGCTTTTTAGTTTTGTAGATTTTCAGATTTTTACACTTTGTAGTTTAAATCCCCCAGAAGTGATCACCGGTGTGTTTTTCTAGTCGGTACACATGGAAAACTTGGCTATGCGGAATCTTGCCGATCGCGCTGTCCTTCCTACTAGTGTCTGTATTTCGAATAGTTTCTATTTCGCCAGGAGCTTCCTTCTCAGTACCGAAGATTCTCTTTACTGGTCGCACACTCATTTCTGTTTCTCCCTTATGCGTCAAAGCTCGATGGTTAAAGAGTTGTTTACGTTCTTTTCCTTCCTCTCTTTCGAGATTTTTATTCATTTACCGATGCATATTTTTGTGCATTGGTAGCCAGTGCACGGCGCGTATTTTGGCGAAAGGTAGCATGAAGCCTTGGTTGTAGCAGCTTGCTTTGCGAGTTAACTGTTTTGCCAAAACATTTTACACACTTTTGGGTCTCTTTTGAGTCCATTTTGGATTCCTCGTTAGTTGAACACGTGTGCGGATGTGTTGAGTAACTTCGTCAATTTGGACTACTGCGTGTTTCATTTGGGTTCCTTAGGTAGTTGGCCTGTTTGTGGGGTCCTTTGACTGTGGACCTTTTTGTTAATCATTACAATGCCATGTGTTCAAAGTTCTACGCCCAATGTTGGCTGCCTGGCACCTGTGGCGACGATTGTTTTAGATTTCTCATGCATGTTGTGCTACGTTTCTACGGTACTTCAATGGTTTTAATCGTTCCAAATTGGAGATATCTCTGCTTTTATCCTTTACTCCATTGTTATTCGGAATACGCCAGTATAATCCGGGACAGGTTCTTAGTGGAGCAGGCTCATCGGGTTATCATACCGGAAACGTAAAATCCGTTGTGTTTTGCCCATCAGCAATATCATTTAAGCTAATGGGTTTTGCTTTCAAAAATCGTTTGATCAACATCTTTAGTAACGACCACAGTAACTGAAACCAATAAAAGTCGTTAATTTGTAGCGTAGCGAAAAATCAAAATAGCCTTAATGAGGTAGCTAGCACGTTATGCAAATAGTCTTTTGTCATACAACGGTGATCGCACTGTGTTTGTCATTCAGCAATGGTTCGATAGGTTAATGAATCAATTTGTCTGTATGCGGCGATTTTCCACCCACCCCGCCCCCCCCCGGCTCTGATGTATATTCTTATTTTCGAGCTTATGCAAAAGTCTCGGTGGTTTGGCAATTTACCATTTACCTCAAGTTGGTTGTTGGAAGTTGTTCCCGCAATTCGCTCTCAGCGCTCTGGCAAAGCCCAGTCTGAAGACCTGTTGTGCGTTGCAGGTCGGGTTTATTTCGTTCTGCCGTGCAGTGTTGCGTTTCAACACCTCATTTCTCGTAACAGGTTATAATGTATGTCTTTTTCTGATTTCTAAGACGAGGCAGAACTGTTCTGTTTCAGCGCTATGGAGTATTTATTCAGCTTTACTCTGTGCCTATTGCTTTATAGGCGCCCGTTTTTTCGAGAATGTGGTTGTGAATTTAGTATATAAAGGGGTTAAAGGAATGGCCGTCAAATGTCCTTATTAGGCTGCCGCGACCAGTTTGAGTCAGATAAAGTTTCTGATTGGGCCTCTTATTTCCTCCTGGTCTTCAGTCAAGCAGCTCCGAGATGCTTTGTTTTTTGTTTTAAGTTTTGAGGGGTTCTTAAGATTCGACCATCGTTTTTGGGACGAAATTCATGAAAGTGTTTTTGGCAAAACTGAAGACTGACCAGCTCAAGCAGGTTACTTTTGTTTACGCGTCTGCAGCCCAGGATAATTTTTGTCCAGCTAAACTAGCGCTTCGTTATTTGCGGTTTACCATAGCTTGCTGAGTCTGGTTATACTTTTTCAGGTCATGCGTTTTGTTCGCGCACGAAAACTAAAGTCTTGACCGGCAATGCGATCTCTCCCGGTGGGGTTCGTTCGGCTGTCAAAGGTGCTTCACGGAAAGCCGAGTTAGCTGTTGCCATCTTTGGTACTCATTCGTTCCGCGAGGTAACACGACCGCCGTTCATTTGACGAAAGTTTCGCAAAAGCTGGTGAAGTTTCATAAGAGATGGAGATCGGAATCCACGAAGGCTTTATTATATTGATTTATAAGAAAAGAAAAAATTTGCGTATTTCGCAAGCAGCAATGTAGTACTAGAGGCCGTTGTCTCCAATACGTTGTCTGTTAATCGTTCGATGATAAAATTGCATAACAAAAGTGGTATGTGAAACCAATTAAATGTGTTAATTTGTAATCTAGCAAAAAAGAATTTTTAATAATATCATTACTGATTTGTATTTAGCTCCATTATTATTTTACGAAGTTCAATTTTCTTTGCAAAGCTACCTAAGGTTTTGTAACTTCGAAAATTATAGAAATGGAATCCTAAATTTTCGTAAAACATTGAAAGATTTTGGGTTGGGAGACCAATCGCCTTTTATGAAAGGATTGGCTACTTATTAATAATTGCTTTGCATACCCCTGAGTTGCAGAGATAGATAGAAATACAAAGTCAATCGGAATGTTGCACCTGTACAGATTGTCGATAAGACTTTATTACAGTTATGTTTTAAAATTTCGACGGAAACTACTAATCTTCCACTGACATGTTCCAGCATTTTTAAGTTAGATTTATTTAGAATTTCGAAAAAGATCAAAGTTACAACTCAATTTTAATTTAACTTAATATTAAATGGCTTTGAATTTAAACCGTAGCTCGCTCTACGGTAGTTTTATAGATAATTTTAAATATTTCTTTATAAGTTTGGCTTCTGTCTAGTGCATCTTGATGGAACCTCAAATTTCGTTAAAGTGTTATGCATGAGTAAATATAAGTCGCCTATCATCTTCTTTTCACACTGTGTACCGAACGCTGTTAGAGAGCAAAACATTCATTGAAAAAGCCAATTCCAAACTCAAAATTTTCGTGCGCGAACACCGAGTGACTGACTACAAAACCGGGTAATTTCTGTTCGCTAACACATTGTACCTATTTGCTGTAAATTCAATTCACAACGCGCAACGTGGTAACTCACATTCCGCATATTTTCGTTACGATAGAACATTTCGTTTTATTTATGATAATACGTGTTGCTTGTCGACATTACACGTGAAGTACAGATTTTCAAACACTAAACGGTATAAGACTACATTCTATTCATGACTGACCAACAGCGTTGCTGTTGTCTATTTTGGAACTGATTTCACTTGTGAGATTGTTATGTGCGAGCTTTAATACTATTTCAAGCCGACACTAAAAACCAGATCTTTTGATAAGAAGCATGAAATTATTTAAATGTTGCAAGAAATATCACAATAAAATTTATAAAAAAATATTACCTATGTTGGGGTAAAGAAAGGGGTTATTTAGCTGCTGCGACTACTTTATTGTGGGATACCAGAATCTGCAAGACGGACACTGGGACACCTCGAAGATTGTTCAATGATTGGAGTTATTAGTTCTAAATATTATTTACTTGCTCAAAGAAAACATTAAACTTCAACAGTTAAAATCTTTACAATTTCAGGTTTGAATTTTCTTGGACGAGAATCAATTTGACTTATGAAAAGTTCTAACGATTTTTAGAAACGGATCTCGAGGAATTTTCGTGAATCAATAGCTTAAATTATCTGGATCTTACTATTCTAATTTTTCAACTATAACTTTTAAGAGTTAATTTAAAAACTGATTAAAAATTATTTTTCGAAATGAAGTAGGGACACTCAACGGCAACTTTATTTAATCCTAGTTGCAAAATTTATTTCCTAATAATTGTTTCTAAATTTTAATTTGTTTAAAAATTTTCTATAATATTGTGGATTTCTTTTTTGGGAAATTCAAATTAAATGCAAAAAGTTTGCAATTTTGGAATTACTTTAAAATTTCTATAGACACTATATTTCAAAATTTATTTAAACTTTCTTAAAACGTGAGTAAATTTTGGTTAAACTTTTGCTGATATTACGCATTCCTGAGTCGTAAAGACTGGTGGGTTATGTAAGCTACTGACTTGTTTGAAGAAGGAGAAATGATAATGCTGCTCCATTTGGGGCAAGGATTTCTTTGTAAGAAGGGATGGCTTCATAAAATTCATTCAAATTATACTTAAACTTATCTGAAGTAGTTAGGAATTCTTAACCTGGTTTGAAACAATAATTCAAGTTGGATTTAATTCTTAAAATTAAATTGCTAGACCTTTTTAAAAAGCTTAAGTAAACGTACTTGGAAAATATTTTAGATAAAAAAAAGTTTTTTTAACTTATTAAAAGAAATAATTACAATATTCATATGAAACTTGCAGCATCTAAATTTAAAAATAGCTAGTGGCAACTTTTTGTCCTTAGGCAACTTCAGCAAGGTATTAAATGTTTCATAAAATATTACTTATAAAAGAACTACTAAATAGAAAAGCTACTAAATATTCCTTATAAATATACAATATTTTATACTTCACTTATAATTGGCGATATGTTTGCCTTTATTCCAATTATATTTTTGATACATAACTTTTAATATTCCTATACTAATATTTCTTAAATAAAAAAACTGTAGCTTAAAAATTGTTATATTTTTCATGCCTCAGAAATCACCATGGCCTGTAGTGCTAGCAGGGCTTTCCTAAATTCTAACAAATTTTCATTCCAATTTGAAACTCTTTTCAAACTCACAATTATTAAACTCTAAATAAAATCATAAGTTTTAAAGTTGTAAACTAAAATTAGACTTCATAAATTTCTGGAACTAAATTACAAGGTGAGGTAATTAAGTGACTGTGGCCACTTGTTCTACGAGAGTTTGCTTAATGTTTCTTAGTTTAGGTTTTATACTTACTTGACTTTTACTTACTTAGACTTAAACTTAAGGTATACATCCTTTTCTGCGCCCGTCGCCACAATTACCAAGAGGAATTTGTATCTATTGTGAAAAGTAATCCAATCGTTTGTAGACCAGTACATTGTTAATTTGGAGGTTTTACTTTTTTCATGGAACTCGCAGTATGATTTTCTGGCTGTATAGCTCAGCAGGGCTTTAACACTGCCTCAGACGCAACCCGTGGCCGCCATGTGAAGATGTCAGCACTTTTGAGGGGACAAATTGTGTTGCTTATGCAAAAACTTAAAATGCAACAACCCACTTGCGTCGGAAAACCTAGTGATTAAAACGATTAATGCTTTCGACAGAAGCTAACCTGCTCGGGTTTAAGACACGAATAACCATTGACATAGCCGACACATGTGTTGTTGCCTATGCATGGCTCGCTTGTGCATTCATCAATGTCTGAAATATGTGATATTACACCGAAGTATATTTTTGTTATCATTGTTAGCTTGTTAAGCGGCGTGAAATACCAATCTATTGTTCCTTTGAATACGTCAAACATTAACGGTTATTTTTCATATTCAAACTTATTAGATTAAAAATATTATCCTATAACCACAAGCTCGCATTTTTGTAGCAGGTACTGTCTCAGCAAAATGGAATTAAAAAATGAAAATATGAAAATAAATAAAAAACAGCATAACTATCAATACTCGATGTGGTTATAAATCAAAGTTATATTTAACATTTATCGAGCCACATATGAATCAAATCTGTGAGCCAACTTTCATACTGTAACAACTACGGAGCAGCAGACTTGCGAGCAGCTAAAATGGTTAATTGAATCTCACCCGTATTTTAATAATACGTTCAAAAATCATAATCATTGAAACAATGCCAAATACTTTCTTATAAATTTTGATTCTATCTAAAGCATATGCGTCGACAGGGGGTTATCCCTTCTAAGGGTTCCACCCTGAAAGTCAAATTGACTCCCTCAGAATCTTTCGCATCCCATCCCCGATCGACAAATAATTCCTTCCGCCTGCCTTCGATAACAAAATTTTTTAGCGAATATTGACAAAATCAGGGTGAAAAGTTTCAAAAGTTGTGGTAAAATATGTAAAAAATATGGAAAAGTAAGAAAGATTTATCGCAAATATGCAAAAATTAGAGAAAATTTTCAGTTTCTCAAAAATTCAGAAATTTACCCCCTCCCCTTAGACCCACCCCGAGACTATTTACCCCGCACCCTAAACAGAAGGACCTTCGACACCAATGATCTATCTAATCTTTAACTGTTGTTTAGTGACTGCTGGTATCTCATAATTTGAGAACGAATAGGTTACCACTGAAAGTTGCTGAAAACCTCTTGCTTACCCGTACTGCAGCTGTCTCCGGTGTAGCCAGGTGCGCAAAGACATTTGTGTTTGTAGGAACCAAGGTTCACACACGTAGCTGTAGGATGGCACGGCTGCTCTATTCCGCATACGTCGACGACTGAAACAATATTTACAATGTCAGTTAGTAGAAATACAAAACTCTATAACCATGTTAATAAGATTTTTGACTCGTATAGCTTCCGAAATAAACCTCAATCCATTTTAATATATCAGGCTATCACGTTTTATTTTATATGTAAACACAGTACATTCGAACTTTTTAATTGTTAAAACTTCGACTTCTGAATTTAAATATCTAATGGCATTTTTAAGGTCAGTATTTCAATACCAAAGTTTTGCGAACGTGTTTGTAGTATGTGTATTGGATGAAGCTACATAACTGCATTTCAACACAGGGTTTCTCGAAGTGAAATTATACGGGATTAGTAATATGACATGAAAAAATATTGATAAGAGTTGCTGCAGGCAACGAACAGTTGTAACTTGGTGTTGCACATATTTTGTAATCACATAAGTTACACGAAGCGACAGCTCAGTTTTTGAATATGATACTATAGCGACACTTGCTACTGTAATTAAGTTCAACTTTAAACCTATACGTAGTTGTTTACACTCTAAGTGATCCTGGGCATAACCAACCGCAGGCGTTTTTCATTCTCCGGTCACTTAATTATACCCTCTTCAGCCTGAAAATCGTCAATTTTGGAAATTCAGCCGTAATTTTGGTACTATTCAATTCATGTCGTCGTGGCACCTCAAAAAATTTTAACGGAGAAGTTTTTCTGAGATTTTTTCAGTTTATTAAGGAAAACCAATGATACTTTTCTACCAGAATTATTCAACTTTTTTCAATAAATGTATAATTTTACAATGTCGAAGAAGGGGCTAACGCTTACATCTAGCCTTAAGCTTAGGGCTTTCACATATTTGGAGAGATTAGATTCAATCCATGAACAGATTCAGTTGATTTTGGTGTTATACATTAAAATCTCGTCATTATGGCGTAAGTTATGTTAAATTGTACTTTTAAAGCGAAAAAATGTCTTGAAATTTTGGTACCAAGAGAAAGACTATTTTTGGGCTGAAAAAACCTGAAAATTTTTTTGTAACTTTCCTAGAATACCTTTCCCAGCCCGAATTGGTCAATTTTCCATACACAGCGGATTTTTGGAAGCATTCGATTCAGCTCGACGAGATGAGTCAGAATATATGCATTTTTTCCATATTTAAGAATTTTTCGATTTTTTGGTTACCAGTGGCTTTCTCTTGGCACCCAAAATTTTCGAAAAAAAATTCACAGAAAATGTATAATTTTATATACCGTTCGAACCGCATTGACGAGCTGAGGCCAAGAGTTGAAAATTAGTCAAATCGGTTCACGGACTAAGTACTTATGCCTAGACAAGCCCTTAGGCTTCAAATTCGACGTAAATAGCAATAAACTCCTTAACCCATGAACTGATTAAGCAGATTTTACCGTTTCGTCAATGCGGTTCGAACAAAATTATACATTTACTGAGAGAGTTATTTCTGAAAATTTTGGGTATTAAAGGGTGGTAACCAAAAAAATGGTAACAATTCCAATAGCAACCATCGGTAACCAAAAAATCGGAAATTTTTTCACAAATATCGACAACACATATTCTCACTCATCTCGTCACGCTGAGTGAAATGGTACCAGAATCTCTGCTGTATCTTGAAGATTGATTAATTTCTAGCTGCGGGTCTTCTAGGAAAGACCAAAATTTTTGTCATAAATATGCTTCTAACGGACATTCTCTCTAATGCTCGGTTTAATTTGCCTGATCGCATAACTGCAGTAAGACTGTATTTAGTTAACCAAAAATAGCCATGTAGTTGTGCGACAATGGTCTCGGCTTTCGTCTTCACAGCCTCTATATCATAAACTATTGATTCAATTAATAAGCGGTTTGATCTAACCGTAGCTGATTTGGCGCGAAAAGAGAGATCAAGGACGGCATCCGGTGATGCTGCGAAAGCTGATATTTGCTATCACTTTGACAGTAGTCTGACAAAGTCAATGGTCTCCTTGTACTCTTGACCTACACACTCCTGACTTCTTCTGTGTGGAGTATTTAAGGAGAAGGTGTACAAACGCGGAACACAAACCATTTTTTCCTGAAAGAGGAATATATCGGAGGAGCTCTTCCTTCTGGAGCCTGACATGGATCGAAAATTTTTCCGAACTGTGGGTTTTACACTGGAAGAATGTGTTGATCTTGGAATCGCCCATTTTGCATTTAGGGTAAGTGTTATTCATCAAAATCCTATATTATATATGAGAGTACGTGCATACTACACAGCTTTTAGATATGTTTATTATTTGGTGTGCTGGGTCACTTTAATACTGGGAGGTTACTTATGGGACACCCTGTATATTTAATATTGACAATTTTCAGGCTGGGGGTACAGCCGAAACGAACAAAGTCTTTTCTAATCGTGCTCAAATTATTCCGCAAACTTATAATTTTGATCTACTAAGTTTCAACAAGACTGGCCCAATGTTGAAATCCGTACTAATTTTACAAAAAAAATTTAATAATTGAGTATTTGTTGCCAAACTTGACAAGAGTGCCATTGATGAAAGTTGCTCTGAATAGATGGTTTAAAATGATTTATGCATAAATTAAATTATTCACGTATATCAGAAATAAGCGTTTGCATAAGAATAGCACTTATCAGAATTATCTCATGCAGTACTATGGGGTTACTATACAAGATTTTTATGTCAAAGCATGTTTTGAAGATATGAGACCTCAAAATAGTAAAAATTTTAATAATTTTGAGTGGTAGAGTCGAGACAACACTCCGTAAAACAAAAAGGTTTTCAATGTGGCCCAACCAATCCCTTGACAAATCTTTATGCATAAAATATAATTTATCACAATTATATATCGCAAATGTAGCTGCGCAAATACACAACATTCTGTTAAGTGTTAAATAAAACACGAAAATCCATCTATACAGTAGTTATTTATGAATCGCGCAAAACAGGCTATGTTTTTTACGACTAAATACTATTAATAATTGAGGAATCTGGGATACACTGTTAAAAATATTTTTGGCACTGCTTTTTAGCACAGAAATTTGAGCTACTTTAACGACATTTTTGTTCTGAACACATACAAAGACTAACAAATTTGACGCACGTACTATTAAACAACCAACGACTAATTTATACTTTATGGTAGACATTGTAATTTTCGATATGCTCACGATATACTCCTTCAACATACTCTTGGGCTCAGCAAATCTATACACAATCGTGCTCTTGAACCACTATATCTTTAAAATTTTTCAAAAAAGAACCTGGAGCTTTTGAATTTAATGGTGCTAAACTATGTGGTGTGGGCATAGATTTGGTGGTCTAATAAGCCGATGATGCATAGCAGGAACGACGAGGGTCATGTTTATATGGCCCACCTCATGGGTTTTAAACCTGGACAAAGGATGGTTACGCAGAAAACGAAGGCGACGTACCACGGGCGATAATGTCATAAAGTGCTACACTCTTCATTCAGCCCAGTCCGCTATCACTATTTTTGGCTTTTTAGGCTTCAGATTAGTGTTTACGTATTGTGTTTCATCTCCAAGAACTTCCGTTAGTCCCACTTAATGCTTCGCTGGCAGAATGTTTACAAAAATTACCAAACATTTTGGCAACTGAACTGAAATTTTCAAGAAATTTAAAGAAGTTTTGTTTAAATTATGTTATAAAATGTACCGCAGTTTTTAGTACACTTAATTTAGTAAAATATAAACTGTTTTATCGTTGTTCTAAATAGAAATCTAATAAGAGAAAATTTCCAAAGTTATGATCGATGCATAGCGTTTTGTTTATTGATCTAAATATGCTCATGAACGTCAAACTTTCACTTTGGTTGAGTTCCTATTGGTATCACAGAAATTTTGTGTTTTAGTAGGTAAAATATAGTTGCCAATTGGATAATTTTACAAGCATATAAACTATTATAAAATTTAAACATTTAAATTTCAACAAATCCAAATATATAAATGTGATTTACATCTGAATTACTATACTATCATTGTATATTAATTAAATTACTTATATGATTTTTTATATGATTAGCTTCGTGCACTTTTGTACTCAGGAACAGAATATTAAAGTGCAGCATTCAGCGTACACTACGGCAAACCCGATTTTAGTTTGCCGGTTCAGCAACCTTAAGAGGGTAACATTAAAGTGCATCATTCAGCGTACACTACGGCAAACCCGATTTTAGTTTGCCGGTTCAGCAACCTTAAGAGGGTAACATTAAAGTGCAGCATTCAGCGTACACTACCCGATTTTAGTTTGCCGGTTCAGCAACTTTAAGAGGGTAACACTACATTATGGTGAAGCCATTCGCGTGTGAAATGTTAAGTAACAACGACATTCTTAAACTATAAGCAGGATTTAAAACGACAATTTTCAGCAAATTAGTTTGTGCCAAACTTGTTCACGATCGGCCGATTTCCAATAATCTCTCCTTGAGCAAGTCGATTTAAGTAGGGCCATTTTAAATGGGGAAAGCCAAACCCGACCGGATTTGGCTTCCTAAATCAAAACGACTTTTAGATTTAATCATCATTGTGGGGACATCTCACAGTAGTTCCCGAGTTATTCCAGAGTTAAATTGTATTGTTAGCTTTGTGATACTTACAACCCGTGGTATAGCTTTTGGGTTTATGGCCGAAGCTTGAGCTAAGTAGAAGGTTTCCGCATTGCATTGAAAACAGGACTGTTTATCATCGTTAGTCATACATACCAAGCTGCAAGGTCCCTGAGTGGTTCGAAGGCGTTCAGCTTCTCAGAGGACGGGTCGGCGGGTCGTGTTTCCAAGGTGGTTGGCATCCTGTCAGGAAGCAACTCCCGTACTCACCCTCATGAGCACGTATAATCGTTAGTCTCACTGTGGCCACACTTCAATTTTTATACATATTTTATTAAAAATTACCGACAAACTCACAATTTTCACACCATACGCCTCGCCAATGCTGGCTGCAGATGCAGTAAATACTACTTTCGTATTCCACACAAGTTCCACCATGAAGACAAGGATTTTGATCTCTGTTGCATATTTTGGATTCTGAAAATAAAACAAGGAAAAAATTGGTTGGAAACCTGTTGGACATTTTAGGGCAGTCCTGAAAAAATAATTTTTAAGACGTAACTATACAACGATCAACGGCAAAGTGCAATTTGAAGCGCTCCAGAAAATGACATAAAACAACTGCCCTCGATTAAGCAAAACGTTCTCTAAAAGTTTTCTACTATATAACTGGTTATAAGAATTATTATTGAATAAGGCAATAAGAATATCATTGATATTTGATACTGCTATGTTTACGACCATGACGCTCTTTTAGGGGACTTTACAAAAAACAGAAGTTTAAGTACAATCTAGGCAAGTATTTCTCTACTGACTGAGTTTTCCTGCGGTAATAAACCAACTGATTTTACAATTTAAAAATTTGTGTACTCGGACGATGTTTTACATACAAACAAAAAGCAAGCAACCTGTCCTGAACCGACTTAATGTAACCTGAATAAAATGTTCATTCTTATCGAACTTAGAATCAAAATATCATTTGTGTGCCTTTAAATTAGAGATTAGAAAGATTTTCACGCTCTGGGTCGGCTCGGCTCGGATTGGCTGATCCAATAAAAAGACAGGCTCGGATTGGCTCTTATGCTCTTATTAAAAGTTAGTTTGCGATTTAGTAATAGTAGAGAGAGGATATTGTAATATAGAAACCACGAATGGAACTATACATAGTTGCTTTTAGAGCTTTTAAGGTCAGAGCCGAGGTAATCTTGGCAGTTCCGGCTGTCGTTAGCTGAGCTTTTTGTAATTGTTTTTTTTGTTTTGTAAAAGAGCTTTTGCAGCTTTTCGAGATACACTTGTCTCGACTCGGCTCTAACAGACATACCTTAAGGTTATGGCGCAACTCGACTCTTCAGCCATTATCCCAGGTTCGGTTCGGCTAGGCTCCAGAGGCGAGCCACGTCGAGCACAACCGAGCTAAAACTTAATTGTCACCTCTACTTTAAACCCTTCTAAACTAAAATATACAATAGTAGTCTAGTCGAAGTGTCTACCCACATTATTTAATAACTCTGTTTTTGGCTACATGTGTTGGAATACAATTTATTTTACGTAAAACATTGTAGCAACCTTAAATAACTGTGTAATTAATGTTGCAGCTTTTAGTTGCAAAAGTAAAATATATATTTCAAGTTTTATTTTATTATTTTAAGGTACATTTCAGAGCAGTTTTCAAAATATGTAAGTGCACTGTAGTTAATACATTGCCTCAAGTCAGGTTAGCATGCGGATCGGGTTTTAGTTATTGAGCCCTATTGTTGAAAGCGAATTGTGCTAAGTTAATGTTAGACAGTAATTAAGATGCACTTATTATGTGTAGAAGTGATTAATGGTCCCATACTGGTACGCTCTGTCACTGTCGTACTAGTGGTTATCGGCTCTGTCGTTGTGGTAGTAGTAGATGTTGCAGATGTAGATGTTGTTGGCGGCGCTGTCGTTGTTGCTGTGGTGTATTGTGCAATTGTAGTTGTGCTTGTGGGTTCAGTCGTTGTTGTAGTTGTAGAAGGACCAGTCGCAGCTGTAGTTGTCGGCTCTGTCGTGGTAGCAGTGGAAGGTGCAGTCGAAGTAGTGGTTGTGGGCTCTGTCGTTGTTGTTGGTGTGGAAGGTGCAGCTGTAGTTGTAGTTTGTTCGGTCGTTGTAGTAGTAGTAAATGGACCTGTCGTAGTTGTAGTCTCTGTCGTTGTGGTAGTTGTAGATGGTGCAGTCGTTGTAGTTGTCGGCTCTGTCGTTGTGGTAGTTGTAGATGGTGCAGTTGTCGTTGTAGGCTCTGTCGTTGTGGTAGTAGTAGAAGGTGCAGTTGTAGTAGTGGTTGTCGGCTCTGTCGTTGTTGTAGTAGTGGATGGACCAGTCGTAATTGTAGTTGTCGGTTCTGTCGTTGTGGTAGTCGTAGATGGTGCACTTGTTGTTGTGGTTGTCGGCTCTGTCGTTGTTGTTGTGGTAGATGGTGCAGTTGTCGTTGTAGTTGTAGGCTCTGTCGTTGTGGTAGTAGTAGAAGGTGCAGATGTAGTAGTGCTTGTCGGCTCTGTCGTTGTAGTAGTGGATGGACCAGTCGTAGTTGTAGTTGTAGGTTCTGCCGTTGTGGTAGTTGTAGATGGTGCAGTTGTTGTAGTTGTCGGCTCTGTCGTTGCGGTAGTTGTAGATGGTGCAGTTGTCGTTGTAGTTGTAGGCTCTGTCGTTGTGGTAGTAGTAGAAGGTGCAGTTGTCGTTGTAGTTGTAGGCTCTGTCGTTGTGGTAGTAGTAGAAGGTGCAGTTGTAGTAGTGGTTGTCGGCTCTGTCGTTGTTGTAGTAGTGGATGGACCAGTCGTAATTGTAGTTGTCGGTTCTGTCGTTGTGGTAGTCGTAGATGGTGCAGTTGTTGTTGTGGTTGTCGGCTCTGTCATTGTTGTTGTGGTAGATGGTGCAGTTGTCGTTGTAGTTGTAGGCTCTGTCGTTGTGGTAGTAGTAGAAGGTGCAGATGTAGTAGTGGTTGACGGCTCTGTTGTTGTTGGTGTAGTGGATGGACCAGTCGTAGTTGTAGTTGTCGGTTCTGTCGTTGTGGTAGTTGTAGATGGTGCAGTTGTAGTTGTGGTTGTCGGCTCTGTCGTTGTTGTTGTGGTAGATGGTGCAGTTGTCGTTGTAGTTGTAGGCTCTGTCGTTGTGGTAGTAGTAGAAGGTGCAGTTGTAGTAGTGGTTGTGGGCTCTGTCGTTGTTGTAGTAGTGGATGGACCAGTCGTAGTTGTAGTTGTCGGCTCTGTCGTTGTAGTAGTTGAAGATGGTGCAGTCGTAGTTGTGCTTGTCGGCTCTGTCGTTGTTGTTGTGGTAGTTGGTGCAGTTGTTGTTGTAGTTGTAGGCTCTGTCGTTGTGGTAGTAGTGGAAGGTGCAGTTGAAGTAGTGGTTGTCGGCTCTGTCGTTGTTGTGGTAGTGGATGGACCAGTCGTAGTTGTAGTTGTAGGTTCTGTCGTTGTGGTAGTTGTAGATGGTGCAGTTGTTGTTGTAGTTGTCGGCTCTGTCGTTGTAGTAGTTGTAGATGGTGCTGTCGTAGTTGTAGTTGTCGGCTCTGTCGTTGTTGTTGTGGTAGATGGTGCAGTTGTTGTTGTTGTTGTAGGCGCTGTCGTTGTGGTGGTAGTGGAAGGTGCCGTTGTAGTAGTGGTTGTCGGTTCAGTTGTTGTAGTAGTAGTGGATGGACCGGTCGTAGTTGTAGTCGTAGGCTCTGTCGTTGTGGTAGTTGTAGATGGTGCAGTAGTAGTCGTAGTGGTCGCTTCTGTTGTCGTTGTAGTAGTAGATGGCCCAGTTGTAGTTGTAGTTGTAGGTTCTGTTGTTGTTGTAGTTGTTGATGGTTCAGTCGTAGTGGTAGTTGTCGGCGCTGTAGTGGTAGTTGTTGTAATAGCTAAAATTAATTTAGGCTTTCCTTAAATATACGGGACCCAAAATCGCGAAAATTTTTTGTCTCCGGTTTTGCTTAAAATGCCCAGGGGTTTTCGGGGTCGAAAATTTCATTCGTGGTGCAATCTTTAAGATCCGACCACCCTTTGACCCTCTGGGGGACTTTGACCCGCTGACCCCCAAAATTTTTTGTCTCCGATTTCGCTGGAAATTTGCCCAGGGGTTTTAAGGGTCGGGGAATTCATTTATGAAGTTGGTTTCAAAATCCGACCAGGGGTTGACCGGCTATGCCGGTTGCCGCTACTGACAACCACATAAATTATCATACGAAGAGTAGGAAAATTTGTTTTCTCATTCTTTTTTGTGTTTTTTCACTTTGAATCCATTCAACATCAACATGGACATTTTTGCGCTAACTGACTTATTACGCGACGATCGCGGTGCACTGCAATTTCTCCAGGGCCGCCACATCGTCCATACTGAAATGCCATGCCCTGTATGTCGAGATGACATGACTCTGATTAAAGATAATGGCAACGCTATCGGCTTTAAATGGCGCTGCAAGGCAAAATTATGAGCAGCTGTTACAGCACATTAAGCATGTTTACCGAATAATTTCAGTGTGAATAATGTTTTCTAGATGTACGAGTCAATTAAAAACCGGAAGGTAAGCATAACTGATAGCTGTAAACCACAATTTAAATTTATTCAGTTCTGTATAACTAGTAATCTCGGATAGCTACTTCGATTTTATAATCTATTTTTTACACAGATAATTTTTCGTTGCGTTCAAATGCGAATATATAGATTGCAAAACATAATTATTCAAAGATTTATCTATATCCTTTGAGGGGCAGAAATAAAATGCCGTTCAGGGTATACTAAGCCGAAGCCATAGTCTTAGCCTAAGCTAAGGTCTTTATATGAGAGCATAAGCTAAGGTCTTTATATGAGACATACACTACGCCTAAGCCTGGGTCTGGGGGTTACCGCCCCCCCCCCCCCCACCGAACCCCCGCTCTAAGCTGTTCTTTTTTGTAACGTTATAACGTACGGCCCGTCAGGTTTACTTGCACCCTCATAACTTTCTCACGGTGGGGTAGATTTCAAAAAATTATACACCAGTCGATTTGTCTTATCAAGCCGAGTTGAACAGTGACCAACATGACCATATTCCGAAGAAAAATATTTGGGTTCCCGAGGGAAGACCATTGGGACCTCAAAAAATCGAAAAAAATTTGTCAGGGATGTGGGTAAAATGAATATTTTCTGAACAAGCTCATTGAGCTGAATCGATTGATACAAAAATTTTATCTGCATTTTTAAAATTGACGAAATTCCGGCTGGGGGGATAACCGAAAAGACCAGTTATATGAGTATTCTCAGCTGTTTGAAATAATTTTGCATTTAAGTGACATGATAAAGCTGACCCTTAAAAAGAGTATAACAAAAAATGTCCCAAAAATGTAATCCTAAAGAACGATAATAAATAGTTGTTTTAAAAGAACAAAAATTTTTAGTATATATTTATTTACCGTTTCCGAATTGAAATAGTTTGCGGCCGAAGCGAAATTTCGCAAACATGAAAGTCCAGTGCAATACCTGTAAAGGCCGTTGACATTCGAATTCTACTCGACTATGGGCAAAAGCAATATCCCAACAATAAACAAAGTAAATATGCTGTCAGCGAAATCAAAACTGCTATGCTCCGAGATCCTGGTAGCGCTATATAGGCAGTAGACCCGATGAAGAAAGTTTTACAACCAAAAAAGAGAAATTTATACTCTAAACACGATCTTAGAGCGACGGCAATTGGATTTTTGAAACATAAATTCTGTTGGATTCGATGACCTGTAGCAAGAACAACGCCAAATTAACGTTTCGGAAACGCCAATCTTAAAATTGAAGTAAATTGTTTCTTGAGCTTATGACCATAAACTCCATCGAAAGGCAGTTTAACTATAAACACCTTAGATTGGCTTGGAGCAGTCTTTTTGGATTTATCTATTGTTAACTGGGCTCGCTGCAGGGTTATCCATTGGATGTAAGCTTTATATTGACCAATGATCTAGTATTGTTGTGCACCATTCTCTATGAATAACGATTTGGGTGAAAATATTTTCCAAAAATGTGATTTCTATGCGAATGATGGTATAACCTGAACCAATTTCAAAAGCCGGCGCCAGTGGCGGATCCAGGATTTCACGGTGAGGGGATACCGGGGCATCGCTCCACTCCCCGTGTCGAGGCGCCACACCCGCTGCCTCCTCCCCTGATGTGTCACCGTCCCCTAACCCCCAAGGCACAGCAGCACTCGTGCCCCATGCCCCACCGAGGCACAGCACAGTTAGAAAACGTTCACGGCGAAGTGTGTTACCGTCATGAAACACTACCCGAGAGAAGGATTTTGGTTACTAACCTGCCTTGCCCTCCCACCCCCGTCGAGACTAACTGTCCCCTCTGTCGACGGACCTTGGGCACATATGCATGTTCCGCCGAGGTGGTCAAACCCATGGGTCCCACTGGATCCGCCGTTGTCCGGTACAATAATCTATTTCCTAGCTCCGTTCTAAAATATTAAATTCCACTATCACATCCCGAACTCCGTTCTTTAAGGATATTGACTCATGAATAGTAAAAAAATTTGTGGCAAATTTATTTGAGATAAAAATATTGTGCATAGTCCAATGGCATATTTCTATACTAACGATGGATTCAATGTGACAAAAATTGAAAGTGCGGTACAATTTCTGCATGCGTAAGTATTAAACCCTATACGCTCACGAAAGAAGTAAATAAAACAAATCAGTCGCCGACTACAAAAAATTCAACTTTAAGCCATACGTGTCTATAGGCTCGGGCAGTTGGTCTCGCCGCTAAGCGTTGAACGCACGCCCATAAAGCATATTGCCGACCCCCGAGGCTCCGCACCTCCCATTCCCCACCCTTCCTGATGTCTATAGACTCGGGCAGATGGCCTCGCCGCTAAGAGTCTAACGCACACCCATAAAGCACATTACCGCCGACCCCCGAGGCTCCGCACTTCCCATTCATCACCCTGCCCGAAAAAAATTAGCAAAGGTGAATAAACTATCGTTTATATTTTTCATATACATATATTTCGTTATCCTCAAGCTAATTTTGTACCTTCCGAAATTTTACACTACTATGCAAAATTATGAGTATTTAAAAATTTCGACAGCTGCTAAATTTGCCCACTTCCATGCGAGACAGTACCCTTAGCCCGAACCATTTTCCTTATAAGCCGACGGAATTTGGCACCTACGCCTTAAATTCCACAAAGATCTTTCAATTACTCCTTAAATGCACTTTTTAAACAATTCCGCAAAATGTGTGACGATGTAGAAACGTTAAACTGCTCAGTTCAATACACTTGTGGTTTGTCTTTTAGGCAAAACAGACAACTTTTAATGATCATCTTTTTGCAGTTAAACTACAGATGCCCTGTGTATTCTTTCTGAACTGATATATGCGTGACTCTGAATACTAGATCTGTTCCAAACCATTGATGTATAGCTTTGATTACGAATATGAAGAAAAATATCACAGCCAGCTTTGCTAGCAGACACTGATTTTCTGCAACTATACGACAAACATGCGAATATTTATGCATGTATACGTTGACAAAATGATTGTTTCGACACCAGTGACTACCCTTTTTCGAAAGTTAGCAAAAACATTGTGAACTAGATTAGCGACGAAGCATATCAACTGATAGTCGAATGAATATTATGGTCTGAGATCCAAAATGTATATAATTCAATATTTTGGGAAGATTAGTGCAAAGTGAGTAAAGATGGCTGCTGTCATATATAAATTATACACACATTACTGAACACATGTCATATAAAACATGTAATGCATAGAATAAGTAAATTGTTTATATATTGAACAAGCATCAGCTTCCTATCGCAGTAACGTTAAGGAGCATTACCTGCACTGACACCACCAGCACATTTGTCATGTCCTTTTAAGTTAGATTACGCACATAAAACATAATTGCATATTCATGCTTCAAATTTATTATCGAATATTTCGTTGTACAATGGATATCTATATGCACGTAATCTTGATGTTCAATAAACTTTGACTTGATAAAGCAGCGGTGGATGAATACAAATGTTAGAAATGTAGAATTAGTATACATTCCAAAAATTTTAGAAGCCGGTCGCATCAAGGAGTATGGGTTTAATGCGGCGTTCACGTTATACTTTGGAACTTTTGACCCCTGTAGTCGCTACCCTACCGTATCGACAGACATGGTGACACCCATACTGTAAATCAATTGCCGAGGGTGTACAACACACCTCTAGCCACTACATTTTTTCTTGACAGTGTAATACACACCGATAGCTACCAATTGGCACGAATTAACTATAACGGACACATTCTGTAGCTAATGCGGTTTATTAGACAACTGTCCTGTGTAGTTTTTTCTAAATTCTCGATATTTGTATGTGGCCCATGTGAACATTGCTCAAATAATTCCAAACAGTGTCAATAAAACTGCCAGAAGACACGGTGTGCCTGACACTTTCGAGAAGTGGTAATACGCGTAACTAGCTACCTTTGAAAAAATTTATTAAAAACATGGGGTGTCTAAGACACCCTGTCGTCGACAGTGTGCCTGACACTGTGTGGTGTACTTAGGTTCCAAACGTTGAGAACATTTCGTGAACGAAGCATAGTAATTAATATTTTAAGGCAAACCAATATAAATGCGACAGTATATATATTCCCTTCGTAAACGAAAGCTTAGCCAGCACAATCTTGATCGAACTTTCACACCAACCGCGGATCGAACATAGATCGCTTGAGTGCAAGACTTGTACGCTAGCCACTACGCTAATTAGGAGCGGTTTCTCGAGTTCTTAAGAAACCTCACAACGCGAGAGAACAACTCACATACAAACTCATGTCGAGCTAAAAATGTACGGTGCGACTAACGTGTCAATACACGAATGAAAGGGTTTATTTTCTTGGAATAGATGGACGATTTGCTTTTGCCCAAATTTTCGCGGTATATATGTTGCTAGGTTCAGCTCGCAACTATTCGTTTTAAGTTCAACCTTCCGAGGGAAAATGGCCGAAAATTTAAATTCTAAACAGTTATTGTTCTTATATAATACGGACTTCATTTTTACAGTGCATGTATCGGCCAATGTAACTTTTAGGGGCGGAAGTGAAATGCATGCCATGCCATTCTCCATATACTAAGCCTAAGCCTTAGTCTTAGCCTAAGCTAAGGTCCCTATATGAGCAATGTACTACGCCTAAGCCTAAGTCGGGGGGCTGCCGCCCCCGAACCCCCCGCTCTAAGCTGTTCTTTTCTTCTAACGTTATAACGTCCGGCCCCTAAAATTGACATGGGCCCATGTAACAATAGACCATTAATATTAATATATACTGATATAACAGCTTTTGCCAATCAATGAAAGAATGATATCCTCATTTCAAGTTGTACATTAATTTATTAGGAGCTATTACAGGAATATAAATTTACGAAATCTTGTATCGCTTTCACCTTACTACGTTGCTAAATCAACTGTCATGCTCAGAAGCTATTTAAATATTTTCAATGACAAAATGAAACGAAGTCTTGGAAAGAACAAATACTGTAAGTAAAGGTAGTGACACTTTTTCAACAATTGAACAGGTTGTGCTGACTGAAAACACAGCTGCAGCAACTTTAACTATACATAAAACCATTTTATATTTAGAGTATCACTCGATTAACTTTTAGATATTGAATTGACATCTTTGTCAGCGTGTATGCAAAGCAAGGCACTAAGCGAGTTTGCCGTGCAACGTGCGTTGTTCGCAGACTGTACAAAACTGCACGAAATGAACATTAATTTAAGACTGCTTGAAATACGCATTGGATTAAGAATGCACGTGAATTGATACATAAGATAAGTGTTGTGTGTGAGTGGTGAATAGCCGAGGTTAACAAAGATGACTGTACGAAATGAACATTAATTTAAGACTATATGAAATACACATTAGATTAAGAAGGAACGTGAGTTGATACATCAGATAAGTGTTATGTGTAAGTGGTGAATAGCCGAGGTTAACAAAGATGACTGTACGAAATGAACATTAATTTATACTGTATGAAATACACATTAGATTAAGAAGGAACGTGAGTTGATACATCAGATAAGTGTTATGTGTGAGTGGTGAATAGCCGAGGTTAACAAAGATGACTGTACGAAATGAACATTAATTTAAGACTGTATGAAATACACATTAGATTAAGAGGGAACGTGAATTGATACTTCAGATAAGTGTTATGTGTAAGTGGTGAATAGCCGAACATAACAAAGATGACTGTAAGAAATGAACATTAATTTAAGACTGTATGAAATACACATTAGATTAAGAAGGAACGTGAGTTGATACATCAGATAAGTGTTATGTGTAAGTGGTGAATAGCCGAGGATAACAAAGATGACTGTACGAAATGAACATTAATTTAAGACTGTATGAAATACACATTAGATTAAGAAGGAACATGAGTTGACACATTAGATAAGTGTTGTGTGTAAGTGGAGAATAGCCGAGGATAACAAAGATGGCTGTCCGAAATGAACATTAATTTAAGACTGTATGAAATACACATTAGATTAAGAAGGAACGTGAGTTGATACATCAGATAAGTGTTACGCGAAAGTGGTGAATAGCCGAATAGACAAAGATGACTTTACGAAATGAACATTAAATTAAGAATTCATGAAATACACATTATATTAAGAAGGAACGTGAGTTGACACATTAGATAAGTGTTGTGTGTAAGTGGAGAATAGCCGAGGATAACAAAGATGACTGTACGAAATGAACATTAATTTAAGACTGTATGAAATACACATTAGATTAAGAAGGAACATGAGTTGACACATTAGATAAGTGTTGTTTGTAAGTGGTGAATAGCCGAGGATAACAAAGATGACTGTACGAAATGACATTAATTTAAGACTGTACGCACTGACCAGGAACGTGAGTTGACACATTAGATAAGTGTTGTGTGTAAGTGGAGAATAGCCGAGGATAACAAAGATGACTGTACGAAATGAACATTAATTTAAGACTGTATGAAATACACATTAGATTAAGAAGGAACATGAGTTGACACATTAGATAAGTGTTGTGTGTAAGTGGAGAATAGCCGAGGATAACAAAGACTACTTGCTAATCATTAATTTAAGACTGTATGAAATACACATTAGATTAAGAAGGAACATGAGTTGACACATTAGATAAGTGTTGTGTGTAAGTGGAGAATAGCCGAGGATAACAAAGATGACTGTCCGAAATGAACATTAATTTAAGACTGTATGAAATACACATTAGATTAAGAAGAAACATGAGTTGACATATTAAATAAGTGTTATGTGTAAGTGGTGAATAGCCGAGGATAACAAAGATGACAAAATTTAAATAACTTGAACGGTTCCTTATGATTTGTTTAAAAATGATATAACTGCAGTATAATTTCTATATTTTGTGGACTATGCAGGATTTACATTATGTGAGTTAGAAGTACTTTATTTCCGCCGGGCCGCTGGAGCAAAATATTTGCCAAAGTCCCAGAAATTCTTTCTCTAACTACGTATTCAACTCATCTGTTTCACTGGCAGCCCTCAGGCTCATATGATTTATGTATTCTGATTCGTCGAAACCAGTTTGTTTACGTGCCTTTTCTTTTGTGTACTTCAGTTTTTTTACTTAAATTTTTCGATATTTCATGAAGCATCAATGTCAATCCATACAAAGTATTGCCGTTCCTTCTTAACAGTCCTATCTCGAATTAGAATTTAATATTTTTAATTTAGGATGTGGCGTTAACAGTGAAGCAGGAGTGAACAAGCTTCGTTTTGAATACTAAAATTATATTTTCTTTTATCTTCAAATTTTTCTTTTCCTTCGTGATATCATTTTGATAATATTAAAATAATTACAAAACGTAGCCCAAGTGACAATAATTACTGGGTTACGGCGTTTACAAATATTTATATATAATAGCTGAATTATTATGGTAATAGCAAGTTAGCCAGTTGATATTTTAAATTTGATTTCATAATTTAGTATTGGCCTAAAGGTTTCAACTTGTTTTCCGGTATTCGTGTATGGGCTGCTAAAAACACATATATAAAAATGTTTTGCGACTTATCTATTTGGTGAATTATAAAGATTTTGAGCAAGCAAAACTACAGATATCTGATTTTTAATGACTTAAATCAGAAACTATACTGATCAAATTCAAGCAGGCAAAGTTTAACTAACCACATTTTCGTGTCCAGTACCGGTTTCAGAATGGCACTCCTGAAGTAGAAAATAACCACGGAATGATGCAAATACGTGGTTGATACAGATAGTTGATACAGATAGTTGATATGTTGTTGATTGGTAGTTGATAGTTTACAAGATGAGTTGAATACGTAGTTAGAGAAAGAATTTCTGGGACTTTGGCAAATATTTTGCTCCAGCGGCCCGGCGGAAATAAAGTACTTCTAACTCACATAATGTAAATCCTGCATAGTCCACAAAATATAGAAATTATACTGCAGTTATATCATTTTTAAACAAATCATAAGGAACCGTTCAAGTTATTTAAATTTTGTCATCTTTGTTATCCTCGGCTATTCACCACTTACACATATGCATTTATATGTCAACTCATGTTTCTTCTTAATCTAATGTGTATTTCATACAGTCTTAAATTAATGTTCATTTCGGACAGTCATCTTTGTTATCCTCGGCTATTCTCCACTTACACACAACACTTATCTAATGTGTCAACTCATGTTCCTTCTTAATCTAATGTGTATTTCATACAGTCTTAAATTAATGTTCATTTCGTACAGTCATCTTTGTTATCCTCGGCTATTCTCCACTTACACACAACACTTATCTAATGTGTCAACTCACGTTCCTTCTTAATCTAATGTGTATTTCATACAGTCTTAAATTAATGTTCATTTCGTACAGTCATCTTTGTTATCCTCGGCTATTCACCACTTACACATAGCACTTATCTGATGTATCAACTCACGTTCCTTCTTAATCTAATGTGTATTTCATACAGTCTTAAATTAATGTTCATTTCGGACAGTCATCTTTGTTATCCTCGGCTATTCACCACTTACAAACAACACTTATCTAATGTGTCAACTCATGTTCCTTCTTAATCTAATGTGTATTTCATACAGTCTTAAATTAATGTTCATTTCGTACAGTCATCTTTGTTATCCTCGGCTATTCTCCACTTACACACAACACTTATCTAATGTGTCAACTCACGTTCCTTCTTAATCTAATGTGTATTTCATGCAGTCTTAAATTAATGTTCATTTCGTACAGTCATCTTTGTTATCCTCGGCTATTCACCACTTACACATAACACTTATCTGATGTATCAACTCACGTTCCTTCTTACTGACGTGTATTTCAAACAGCTTGAAATTAATGTTCATTTCGGACAGCCATCTTTGCTCATCCTCGGCTATTTCACTACACACAACACTTATCTAATGTGTCAACTCATGTTCCTTCTTAATCTAATGTGTATTTCATGCAGTCTTAAATTAATGTTCATTTCGTACAGTCATCTTTGTTATCCTCGGCTATTCACCACTTACACATAACACTTATCTGATGTATCAACTCACGTTCCTTCTTAATCTAATGTGTATTTCATACAGTCTTAAATTAATGTTCATTTCTTACAGTCATCTTTGTTATCTTCGGCTATTCACCACTTACACATAACACTTATCTGAAGTATCAATTCACGTTCCCTCTTAATCTAATGTGTATTTCATACAGTCTTAAATTAATGTTCATTTCGTACAGTCATCTTTGTTAACCTCGGCTATTCACCATTTACGAGCAATACTAACTGTTCGTTGCTCAGTAACTTAC